>CAAKHF010022258.1:0-12570 GCA_901007745.1 Hippocampus kuda | reverse complement strand
GGTGACGTTCTTTAGGTGGTTCAGCACAAGGCGTTCAAAGGACTTCATGACCACAGACGTCAGAGCGACAGGCCTGTAGTCGTTCAGTTCCGATGTTGCCGATTTCTTGGGAACTGGGATGATGGTAGACTGTTTGAAACAGGATGGGACCTCACACAGCTCCAGGGATCTGTTGAAGATTTGTGTGAAGACCGGAGCCAGCTGGTCAGCGCAGACTGAATTGCTTGCGGCTCAACAGACAGTCGAGTAAATGAACGTTTCCTGGAATTGTTTGACTGTTATCGTGCTAAAACTTTACGCAAACTGGACCGCTAATCAGAGAGGAAGCGAGTTCCATAGCGCTATGGGCTTCGAAGCGTCCCGTGGCTGGCTTCAAAAGTTCATTGCACAACATCAGCTGAGCAACGCTGTCTTGTGTGGTGATCAAGGGGAGGTCAAGTTTGAGACAGTGAGTGAATGGAAAGAAAGCCGAGTCCTAACTTTGTAATATTTTGTCATATACCTGTACTGTATGCTGCAGTTTTTGGGCAATATATTGTTGCACTTTGTTGCTTGTGTTGTCACACATGTTAACATACTTGGACATTCATACAGGACACGTACCATAGTTGTTTCACTGTTCTCATTTAAAAAAAAGTATGGCAATACTTAATGTTTTTGTTCTGTTGATGTTTGGTATGGACTGTCAACATATACAGTTTTTTATATGTACTGTATCTTGTGCTGACCCGGCCCACCTGTCAAATTTAGAAATCAATGTGGCCCCCGAGCCAAAACGTTTGCCCACCACTGCCCTAATGGTTGAGCAGGTCTACCTCGTTTTTGCTCAGATTTTGTTTAGGCCCTCATAATGTTAAAACACAAAAGTCAGATTTCACAAAACTGTGGGCGCGTCAACGTGCAGTTCGCCAATAAAACAACACTGATTTTGAGGGTCTAAAAATGGACGAAACCTCATGAAACTTTGCACACACATCAGGCCTGAAAAAAAATAACCAAGATATACTGTATATTTTTTTATATATTGTGGGATTTTTAAAAACGTATTCACTGGTGCCCCCAAGAAACTTTTAAAAAAGTACTGGAAAGACCTGATGCAACTACCGCAGCAGAAATGCATTCTTCTCCCGCTATCGGTGCTATCGGCATCCTGATTCTCCAGATAGGCAATAGATACCTGTTTGCACTGTTTGTTTTTTTGCATCCAAGCATAAAAGTTTCTTTCATGTCAAAATAACATTTATGATTTTTTTTTTTAAGCATTCCGGATATGGCAAGGAAGATGAGACATTTATTTTAAAAGCGACCTCGCAAAGAGGAAGGCCGAGTCTAGGTGAAACAGAGTAGAGAAACTAACGCAATAAACAGTTAAAATGTAATAATTTATATTGGTGACAACGTGGAAATTTGTTCTGAAATACTGGTGATAGCGAGGGTCCGAATGCAGGACAGGATGAGTCGCTGAGGCGAGGCTACATTAAAACGTTTCCACATTGGAGCATAAGAACATAAAGTCAATGTAAATGTGATAGAAACATTATTTTTTTATTCCTTTTCCGTTTCGTCTTAAAAACACACGAGCCAATGGCTTTGACAGCGGTGCTAAATTAAATTGCCTACAATCAGGCCAACTGAGGAAGCCATTCAGTTATGTATGCCAAAAGCACTGCGCCCAAACACAGCAGGCAATCGCTGTTTCCCTTGTGACACAGCCACCAACCAACTACAGGCTGGACACATTAAAAAGACACGAGGTGACGGCTATTCACAAAGCAGCAGAAGAAAAGGAGAAGTACATTGAAGATGGTCGTACCTAAGAACAACTAACCAATAAAGTTACAAAACTAAAATAAAATAGTTTCGATAGAGAGTTTGATTTTCTATTTATTTATTTATTTATATTTACATACGGAGGACACTGCAGCATGCTATTGCAGCGCAAGTGGACATGGACCACAGACAGCTTGAGGTTGCTTCAAAATAATTAGTGTCTCTCTCAAACAAATGTGGCCCCAGCACACAAGCTATGAGTCCATCATTCTGCTATGGAAATCTTAATAAACGAATGCCGTAATATGATAATAGTCATATTCTTATCGGAACTTAAATTTTGAATTTGACTTTTATTTGGTCTCCTGTAGGGGATGGTACCACCTCTGCCTCAATTTGAGCCAGGAAAAACACTGACTAGTCTACAAATAGAGTTTAACGGATTTTAAAGCAACTAATGAAATATAGTATTAACATACCTGATTCCAGCATATTCCACTTTTTGTGACACATAGGCACAAGTCCTTACCTACAATATACAAAACAAAATGAACCAATAAACAAAAACACGTTAAATTCAGATGTATATTTTTGAAAAACCTACCAAATTCTTTTTTAGTCTCCACATGTCACCTCTCCCGATGTATTGGTCTTTAAATGTCACTTCCATCAGGTCCAGAGTGACGTCCTTTGAAGGAGAAAAATATGACAATCAGGTTTACAAAGTACTCATCTCTCATGAAGTTTTTCATTTTTTCACATTTTGCTCACATGAAACTATTTATTGGTTTTTAACGTGATAGGTTGATACAAAGTGGCTTCTTTATGTGAAATGGGAAAATATTGTTTCCTATTTTTCTTTACCAATTTGAAAAATAGCCGTGCAAAAGTATTCATCCGTAGATGCTGTAGCTCTAGATGAAGGACAGACAGATGGACAGACAAGCGGACATACAAACATACAAACATTCAGCCCGTGAAAGAAAAAAAACTGTGAAATGGAATGGTTCAGAACTCAGGGGTCAGCAACCCAAGTCTACAGAGCCCCAAGTGGCTCTTTCATCCCTTTGTTGTGGTTCCCAGTGGCTCTGGAAAATAACCGTGCCCTTGACACCAGGGTAGGCCACAGTTCGACAATCGAATTTGAGGTCGTGTCATCGTACTTGTGACTGCATGATTTAAGATAAGATAACCTTTATTTGTCCCACACTGGGGAAATTTGCAGTCTATAGCAGCAAAATTGGGAGGCGGGGGGTTAAAAAAAGTGTTTCATTGCACAACTTGGTCACTTGGATGACGAATATGGCAGAGCTGCTAACCAATCACCAACTGGTGGTGTGTTGGCTCGGATGCTTAGGGAATATGTTTGTCCAACTTGCCTTTAATAAACTTTGCGTGCCTTCTTTTGAAGATGTGTCCTTGACGTTTTTAGAGGATGTGGTTTGCCAGACTATGCCATCTGGCTCCCCTTGTGACTGTCTTCCTCTGCATTTCTTTAAGGAGGTCTTAATGAGGTTTTAAGGAGGTTCTCCCGAGTATTGGTAAATCGGTCTTGGCCATTATCAACAACAGTCTGTCTTCTGTTATAGTTCCCGAACAGTTTAAACATGCTGTCGTGCAACCCTTGCTCAAGAACCCTGGCCTTGATCAAGCTGTACTGTCAACTTTTAGGCCAATTTCCAAGCTTCCTTCCATTTCAAAAATTCTTGAAAAAACGGTACACATGCATTTAAAATAATATCTTGGATGAACATAACATCTTGGAGGTCTTCCAGTCAAGTTTCAAGATGATACATATAGCACAGAGTCAGCCAGTTTACGAGTTTTTAATGACGTCCTCCTGGCCAATTCCACTGGAGACAATGTGTGTCTGGTTTTATTTGTTTCAGTGCAGCTTTTGATATATACTGGATCATAGTATTCTGTTGGCTTGTTTGCAGCACCTGGTGGGCATTGGCGGTCACGCCCTTGAGTGGTTAAGGTCCTATTTAGCTGACAGAACCTTTTGTGTTAGTTAGCCTTGTTTGGTCTGAATAATGAACTGCCCCACTGTCGTGTGGTGTTGCACAGGGCTCAATTCTGCCTCTGTTGTTCTCACTGTATCTGCTCACATTGGGTTCCATCTTAAGGAAATATGGTGTTTCCTTTCACTATTGTGCGATCTACTGTATATCCCGCTGAGAGTAAAAGACACTTTCTCGTTGAGGCCACTTTAATCCTGCTTAGAGGAAATCAAGACCTGGATTTCACTAAATTTCTTGAATTTAAATTAAAAGAAGATAGAAGTGATGGTGTTTGGGCCCAGCTGGCCATGTACATCCCATCCTGCGGACATGGGCCACTTGGCTTCTTATCTTCAGCCAACAGTCTCGAAATTGGGTCTGAAACTAGACAGTGATTTAAATTGGACCGGCAAATTGGTGCTGTTGTTAAATCCAGCTTCTTTTATCTTAGGCAGCTGGCGAAAGTAAAGCGTCTACTTTCTCAAGAGCGCCTTGAGACAGTAAATCACGCCTTCGTCACATCCCGGCTCGATTATGGCAATATATTTTACTTTGGAGTCAGCCAATCCTCCATTAAGCATCTCTAGTTGTTCAAGAAATGTACTGGTAAGAGGGAGCACATAACTCCGACTCTGGCATCCCTTCACTGGCTCCCTGTACATTGTAGAGTTCTTTTTAAGATTCTATGATTTGTTTTCAAATCTTTAAATGGCCTCGCCCCACCTTACTTCTCTGAGCTCCTCCGCCCCTATGCACCTGCTCAGTGGCTCAGGTCTGCGGACCACACACTATTAGAGGTACGGAGGACTGAGCAGAGGCTCAGAGGAGATCGAGCCTTTTCCGTTGCTGGTCGCTCTCTTTGGAATGACCTCTCGTTGAATGTTCGGCAAGCCCCCCTCACTGCCCAGCTTTAAAACTCATCTCAAAAACTCATTTATATTCTTTGGCTTTCGACTCAGCATGAGACTTGATTTTTAGTTTGACTGTTTTTATGTTTTCTACTGTCTTTGTCATTAATTTATTGTTTTATTGTTTGTTGTTGAATGAATTATTTTTTGCTCCATGTACAGCAGCCTTGTATACAGTGGTGGGTGTTTTAAAGTTCTCTATAAATACAGTTGAGTTGAGTTGAGTCTGCTAGGAACCCCTGTCAGAGTCCGCCTGTCAGGAGTTTCAACTCATATCTCCAGCAGAATCTTCGCCCAGATCCCAGGGGGATGGGGGGCATTCAGGTGGACCATGTTCCACAGCTCCATTGTTTAGGCAACCAACCGGAGGTGTGGCCATGAGGTGGTCAGAGCCGGTGGCTCACCAAAAAAATCGCTGCTCTCAATTTACCAGTCAATCTACGTTCCTACCCTCACCCATGGTCACGAGCTGTAAATCATGATTGAAAGAACTATAAACCGGATATAATTGGTCAAAATGAATTTCCTCCAGGGCATGCCTGGGCTGTCCCCAGGACGTTCCACCGGGAGGAGGCCTGACACGAGCCAGGACATGTTGGAGAAACTGTCTCGTGGTTGGCTGTGGCAATGCCTCGAGACACACCTGGAAGAGCTGGGACCAAGTTGCATAGGCGAGGGGAGTCTGGGCTTCCCTATTAAACTGTGGCCACTTTGACCCGAGCGGAAGAAGAATTAGTATCCATCATCAATTTTCTTCCTTATTTGGTTGTGGGGGCAGCAGTTTAAGCAGGAAAGCCCAAACTTCCCTCTCCCCAACCACTTTGTAAATCTCATCTGGAGAGCTGGAGGCATTCCAAGGCCAGCCAAGAGACTGGACTATACTCTTCACCCGATGGGATGAAGTATTAATATCGCAGCGCCCAACCAGTCCAACGCGGTCGACTGGCAGTCCATGGATTGGTCCCACGTCGACCATGAAGGCTATAGGGTGGGAAATTAAAAAAAAAAAAAAATTGTGTGTCTGCGTGCATGGCCTTTGATACAGAAGGGCAGCGGCTCTTCACTGAGCCCCTAACAGAAGGCTGAGCTTCTCACTCTGTTTTTAAGAGAGAATGGAGGAAACTGAAGTGGTAACTCATTTAAGCTGCTTGTATCTGTAATCTTTTGGTCATGACTCACAATTTGTGAACACCGGTGAAAGTAGGAACACAGATCAACAAGTAAAAGACTGTATCCCTGCAGAGGCTGCACCAATCGACCTGACAGTACTGTGTGTCATTCTCTCACATGTGAACAAGACCCCAAACGGAACTCCTACTTTTGGGGTAGGAGATTACCTTCAACTTAAAAAGGGCACCCTTCTCTTTTTCGGGTAAAGAACTTTTCCTCCAACTTGGAATTGCTAATTCATATCCCAACTGCTTTACACTTGACTGTGAACCACTTCAACGAGAGTTTAAGATCACGGATTGATGAAGCTAATATAGCCACATCACTTTCCCACTGTACACCGCGATAGACAATTTAGAGGCAGTCCTGTTCCATCTAAGCTGTTTTCATTTGTCAAAATGTTTCTGAAGTATGTGGTCCACTTGGACCTAATCCATTGCTTCCCATGAAGAATGCCCAAACTTGTCAAAAGTGGGTCACACTTGCAGCTCAACGTAATACATTTATGTCAATGGTTGTGAAGTGACAACATAGAGAAGTTCAAGGAGAATAAATGAAATCCATTGCAGGCGTTAACTTCTAGCCCACCACGGCAAAAAGGGACTGTGAACCAGTAACCCGTGATAGAATACAGTGTAATACCTTATAAAGCCATTGTAGACAAAGAAAAGTTATCAAACCTTTGGGTCAACAATATTAACAACGACATCTTGGTATGCACGCAGTCTGAAGGCTTGTGCCACAGCCTGATCCACACTGATTGTCTCTAAGAAAGAATGGAGAAAGAAGGAATTCAATTAATTTGCAAGTTAAGGTTTTGTTATATTGCTGTTGACGCAATAGGGTTCAGATACATGTACATATTCCTTGGTACCCTTCAGGTGCTGCTTTTGTCTTTTCTTTTCTTTTTTTTGGCTCCTACCCCTCCATGATGCGTCATCTTACCGTAGTGGAGGGGTTTGTGTGTCCCAATGATCCTAGGAGCTAAGTTGTCTGGGGCTTTATGCCCCTGGCAGGGTCACCCATGACAAACAGGTCCCAGGTGAGGGACCAGACAAAACACAGCTCAAAAAACCCCTGATGATGAATGAGAAATATGGACCTCAGTTTCCCTTGACGCGGGTCACCAGGGCTCACCTCTGGAGCCAGGCCTGGAGGTGGGGCTCGTTGGCGAGCGCCTGGTGGCCAGGCCCGGGCTCAGCCCGAAGAGGCAACGTGGGTCCCCCGTCTCATGGGCTCACCACCGAGGCGGGGCAAAGGGGTCGGGTGCAATGTGAGCTGGGCAGCAGCCAAAGGTGGGGATCCTCGGCTACAGAAGCTAGCTCTAGGGATGGGGAATGTCACCTCTCTTGCAGGGAAGGAGCCCGAGCTGGTGTGCAAGGTAGAGAAGTTCCGGCTGGATATAGTCGAACTTGCCTCGACACACAGCCTAGGTTCTGGTACCAGTTCTCTCGAGAGTGGTTGGACTCTCTTCCACTCTGTAGTTGCCCATGGTGAGAGGCATAGAGCAGGTGTGGGCATACTCATTGCCCCCCGGCTCAGTGACTGTACATTGGGGTTCACACCAGTAGACGAGAGAGTTGCCTCCCTCCGCCTTCGGGTGGGGGGACAGGTCCTGACCGTTTTTTGTGCGTATGCACGCAAAAGCAGCTCAGCGTACCCATCCTTTCTGGAGTCCTTGGAGTGAGACCCCGATCAGAACTCGAGTGGTGTTTTGTTATTGGACTTCTGTGCTCGTCACGGATTATCCATAACGAACACCTTGTTCAAACATAAGGGTGTCCATATGTGCATTTGGCACCAGGACACCCTTGGCCGCAGTTCAATGATTGACTTTGTGGTTGTATCATCAGATTTGCAGCCGCATGTTTTGGACACTCGGGTGAAGAGAGGGGCAGAGCTGTCAACTGATCACCACTGGTGGTGACTTGGCTCCGATGGTGAGGGAAGATGCGGGTCCAACCTGGCAGACCCAAACGTATTGTGAGGGTTTGTTGGGAGCGTCTGGCGGAATCCCATGTCAGAAGGAGTTTTAACTCCCACCTCCAGCAGAGCTTTTCCCACATCCCGGGGGAGGCGGGTGACTTTGAGTCCAAGTGGACCATGTTCCATGCCTCTATTGTTGAGGCGGCCAATCTGAGTTGTGGCCGTAAGTTGGTTGGTGCCTGTTGTGGCGGCAACCACCGTACTCGCTTGTGGACATGGCAGTAAGGGATGCCGTCAAGCTGAAGGAGGAAAAAACCCGGGCATGGGAAGAGTTCGGTGAGGTCATGGAAGCCGACTTACGGACGGCTTCGAGGAAATTCTGGTCCACCATCTGACGTCTCAGGAGGGGGAAGCAGTGCACCACTAACACTGTGTACAGTGGGGATGGGGCGCTGCTGACGTCAACTTGGGACGTTGTGAACCGGTGGGCAGAGTACTTCGAAGACCTCCTCAATTCCACCAACACGCCTTCCTTGGAGGAAGCCGAGTCTGAGGACTCTGGGGTGAGCTCTCCTATCTCTGGGGTTGAAGTCACCGATGTGGTTAAAAAGCTCCTCGGTGGTAAGGCTGCCCTTTGTCACAGATTCTGTTCATAACCTTTATGGACAGAATTTCGTCAAGGCATTGTGGGGGTCCGGTTTGGTGGCCTCAGTATTGCATCTCTACTTTTTGCAGATGATGTGGTAATGTTGGCTCCTTCAAGCAGGGCTCTCCAACTCTAACTGGAGCGTTTCGCAGCCGAGTGTGAAGCAGTTGGGATGAAAATCAGCACCACCAAATCTGAAACCATGGTCCTCAGTCTGAAAAGGGTGGAGTGCCCTCTCCGGGGATCTTGCGAAGGAGATCTTGCCCCAAGTGGAGGAGTTTAAGTATCTCGGGGTTCTTGTTCATGAGTGAGGGCAGCAGGGAGCGAGAGATCGACAGGCGGATTGGTGCAACGTCTGCTGTGATGCGGACTTTGTATTGGTCTGTCGTGGTGAAAAAGGAGTTGAGCCAAAAGGCGAAGCTCTCAATTTACCGGTCGATCTACGTTCCAACCCTCATGTATGGTCACGAGCTATGGGTCGTGATCTAAAGAACGAGATCCCAGATACAAGCTGCCGAAATGAGTTTTCTCCGCAGGATGTCGGGCTCTCCCTTCGCGATAAGGTGAGAAGCTCAGTCCTCGGGAGGGGCTCAGAGTCGAGCCGCTTCTCCTCCATGTCAAGAAGAGCCAGATGAGGTGGCTCTGACATCAGATACCCCCTGAACGCCTCCCTAGTGAGGTGTTCCAGGCATGTCCCACCGGCAGGTGGTCCCAGGGATGACCCAGGACACGCTGAAGCGACTATGTCACCCAGCTGGCCTGGGAATGGCTCGTGATCCCCCGGGAAGAGCCGGAAGAAGTGGCTGGGGAGAGGGAAGTCTGGCCTTCCCTGCTCAAGCTGCTGACCCCCTAACTCCGGATAAGCGGTTGAAAATGGATGGATGGATGGTAGCACCTATTGTTTTTTTTTGGGAAGTCCAATACCATAAGAGGGACCTCTACCGAATGTGTCTATTAGTGTAGATACATAAATATGTGTCTTTGAAGCACCCTCGTCATTCGTCCCTCGGGCCATGAGGCGTTCCCATAGTTTTACGTAAATGTGAATCACCCAGAAAAAGTGTTCACCAGTCAGGCGATTGCTCACTATGCTGATGTTTGCCTTGGGCATTTTCAAATGATTGTAAAAAGCTGACAAAAGCAAACATCCTTGGATCAGTTCTTGACAAAACGCCAGGCAAAAACGACTTCTGAGAAAGAACATGAACTAAAACGATGAGGCGGTTAAAAGTTAAATGATCATCATTTTTATTCTTTACTCTATTCATTGTTTTTTACATTAGGCACAATTCTCATTTATTGTGCAATCATGAAAAATGTAAGTTAACCCAAAATTGAAAATTGTCACTTCAAATCATACAGAAATACAGTCTTCAGACTTTAACCCCATCTAGCTGGTATGGGAGGAATTGGACAAGAGAGCGAAAACAAAGCAAAGCAAACGACAAATGTTACACATTTATGGGAACTTTGCAAAATCTGCCTAAAATGGCTACTTTCATGAGTAAAGAGTTTACAATACATTTTTGGGTAAACATTCCATGATTTCCGCAGTGACTTAAACGGTTTATTTGTTGAATGTTTTCATCTCAGAGTGCACAACCAAAATTGGGATGTTGTTAAACAAATAAAAATTGAATATAATGATTTGCCAATCGTGCACAACCTATGTATACTGTAAGACACTACAAAGACAAGATATTTTAATTTTAAACTGATCAACTTTATTGAATTCAGCAAATAATCATGAACTTTGAATTTTATGGCTGCAACACGTTCCAAAAAAGCATGCCAGTGTAGCATCAATAAATATTTGGGAACGGAGGAGACTAATTGTTGAAATTTTGTAGGTGGACTCCTTTCCCATTTTTGCTTGATGTACAGCCTCAGCTGTTCAACAATCCGGGGTCTCCATGTATTCTACACCTGTAGAATACGTGGAATTTCTTGCTGAAAAAGACATTGCGTGTATGTATCTTTCAGCATTAATTGAGACTTCTGAGATGTGCAAGTTATCGATGTCATTGGCACTGACACAGCCCCATACCATTATAGATGCTGGCTTTTGAACTTCGCGCCCATAAAAATCCAGATGGTTTGTTTCCTCTTTGGCCTAGAGAGGGCCCGGCGCCCACAATTTCCAAAATCAATTTGAAATGTGGACTCGTCAGACCACAGAACACTTTTCCACATTGCATCTCTCCCTCTCTGATGAGCTCAGGCCCAAAGAGGGTGGCGGTGATCCTCAGTGATGTTGATAAAACTACTATGCTAAGCAAAAGCTATTTAAGTTGTACATTGATGCACATTGTCCTTAAACTGTTGGACTATTTTCTCACAAGTTTGTTGACAAAGAGGTTAACCTCGCCCCATTTTTGCTGTAAATAAGATAAGATAAGATAAGATAATCCTTTATTTGTCCCACACTGGGGAAATTTACAGCCTTCAGCAGCAAGATTGTAGGTAGAAAGAAGAGAAAAGTTTAAGAGAAAAGAAAACACAGTTCAATTAAGTGAAATAAAGTAGAAGGATGAAAAGAAACTCAGACAGGGATATGCGCTGCTGGAGAGGCAGCCACTCAGGGGGCGCCATCATCAAAATGACTGAGCAATTAAGGGAAGCTCTTTTTATTTTATTCCTAATAATGGCAACCACCTGTTCCCAGTTATCCTGTTCATCTGTGGGATGTGCCAAACAGGTGTTTGATGAACATTCCTCAACTTCCCAGTCCTTGCCATCTGTCTCACGTGTCGCAGACATAAAATTCGAAGTTAATCATTATCTCCCAAAAACAATAAAGTTGATCAGGTTATACATTAAATAGCTTGTCTTTGCAGTGTATTCAAATAAATATACAGTAGGTTGAAGATGATTTGCAAATTATTTTATTGAATTATATTGTATTCTGTTTAAAACAATGTCCCAACCCCATTGGAATTGAGTTTGTACAATGAGACAATTCACTGCATGAGTTTCTATTTTAAATAGCTGGTGGGGAAAAAAAATTGGGCGTTCCAGACCTTTTGACCACACAAATATATTTTTTTTCCTGCTCCACATGAATAACAGAAAAAGTTTAATGAGGTTGACATACCTTTTTGAAGGTCTTCTTTTAAGCTCTTCACTTGCAGCAAAAGGGGACTGTGTATTTTAAGCATCAGTTAATTTAAAAATTGTGGCAGCATAATAATAAACACTCCCTAATCTCTCTATGGTAACTTCCTTCTTTTGGTACAAACTCACCTGAACTCATCAGTAGGATGTGTAATTTCAATTATGTCCCCAAGGCAGATTTGAGGGAAAACTTTAGGATTGACCACCACTTCATCATCTGAAGAAAATAAACAATTGATTGCAAAACAATCCCAGAGGGAAAAATGTAATGTACATGACGTTTTGAACTTACCATTTCCACCAAAACCTCTCTTATGCAGCACAAGCTTGTAAGATTTATTGCTCTTCATAATGTACCAGCTGATAAAAAAACCAAAAACATCATCAGTTAATTGGTCAGTGGAAGACAATACATCAGATGTACATACCTGTCAACCTTTCGGAGCGCCAACCTGTATAAACTACCAAAAAAATCCTTATAAAGAGCAAAAAATTCTTATAACATACCAAAGCATTTTATATGTCAAAATAACGGCAGAAAAAAACACACGAAATTTTCAATGATATTTATTGTAGATCTCCATAATACAATGTCTGGTTAATGTCTAATCATCATTCTACTTAGTGGCATTACTGTGTTCAGAGTTGTATTCCTGCGTTACTTTTTTCACCAACTCCAAATTCTGACCCATCGGCTCAAAGTTACAGCATCCATTCATATTTACTTTGCACTGCAATAATGCTGTCAGTGTTTCTGGTGCAAGCGAGTTTCGGAAATCTGTGTGAACCTTTTTCAACTAGGAACCACGTGATTTACTGGAAAGTTACCGGAAATGAAAGCATTCGAGTAGACTAGCACCATTCTGGCAAATGCGGAAGTGGCGGCGCGCACGGACGCGAAGTCAGGAGCTCTCCCCTTGGATGCAGTATTAGTTGTATATTTGTATATATTTTTTTCTCTCCCAGTCAGCAACCTGCTGGGCGAAGGTCATGTACACTCGACAAGACCTATTAGACATTGGACTACGATGTG
>CAAKHF010022253.1:0-14732 GCA_901007745.1 Hippocampus kuda | reverse complement strand
AACCTCTTTCTGACAGGGGATTCCGCCAGACGCTCCCAACAAACCCTCACAATAGGTTTGGGTCTGCCTGGACGGACCGGCATCTTCCCCCACCATCGGAGCCTACTCACCACCATGTGGTGATCAGTTGACAGCTCCGCCCCTCTCTTCACCCGAGTGTCCAAAACATGTGGCCGCAAATCCGATGATACAACCACAAAGTCGATCATCGAACTGTGGCCGAGGGTGTCCAGGTGCCAAGTGCACATATGGGCACCCTTATGTTTGAACAAGGTGTTCGTTATGGACAATCCGCGACGAGCACAGAAGATATAACAAAACACCACTTGAGTTCTGATCGGGGGGGCCGTTCCTCCCAATCACGCCCTTCCAGGTCTCACTGTCATTGCCCACGTGAGCACTGAAGTCCCCCAGCAGAACAAAGGAGTCCCTAGCAGGAGTACTCTCCAGCACACCCTCCAAGGACTCCAAAAAGGGTGGGTACGCTGAGCTGCTGTTTGGTGCATATGCATAAACAACAGTCAGGACCCGTCCCCCCCATCCGAAGGCGGAGGGAGGCAACCCTCTCGTCTACCGGTGTGAACCCCAATGTACAGGCACTGAGCCGGGGGGCAATGAGTATGCCCACACCTGCTCTGCGAAGAGAGTCCAGCCCCTCTTGATAGAACTGGTACCAGAACCCAAGCTGTGTGTGGAGGCAAGTCTGACTATATCCAGTCGGAATTTATCTGCCTCACACACCAGCTCGGGCTCCTTCCCTGCCAGAGAGGTGACATTCCATGTCCCAAGAGCTCGCTTCTGCAGCCGAGGATCGGACCGCCAGGGTCCCTGCCTTTTGGCTGCCGCCCAGCTCACATTGCACCCGACCCCATTTGGCCCCTCCCATGGGTGTTGAGACCATGAGAAGGGGAACCCACGTTGCCTCTTCGGGCTCAGCCCGGCCGGGCCCCATGGGTATAGGCTCAGCCACCAGGTGCTCGCCAACGAGCCCCACCTCCAGGCCTGGCTCCAGAGGGGGGCCCCGGTGACTCGCATCCGGGCAAGGGAAACTCAGATCCATTTATCTTATCAGATTTATCAGATCCATAAGGGGTCTGTTGATCCGCACTTTGTCTGGTCCTTCACCTAGGACCTGTTTGCCATGGGTGACCCTGCCAGGGGCATAAAGCCCCAGACAATTTAGCTCCTAGGATCATTGGGACACACAAACCCCTCCACCACGGTAAGGTGATGGCTCACGGAGGGGGGATATACACACACATATATACATATACATATATATAAGACAGTTACGGGCTAAGATCAAAGCGGCTTGAAAAGATGTGAGTCAACTAACGGAGACTTGGAGATAAGATAAGTGTTACAATAAGATAAGATCAGAAAACCTTTATTAGTCTCGCAATGGAGAAATTCCCATTTCACAGCAGCAAAGTTATGAAAGGAAGAAGTAGAACGACAAAATATAGGAGCTGCTGGAAAGGCAGCCACTCACGCCGCGCCATTTTGAAGTCAAAATAACAAAAATAACACAACACAACACATAGGACACAAGACAGTCGTGCAATCTTCACCACTTTTCTGCATACACTTTGGTGCCTGAAGCAGTTATAGATGAAAGAGGAGAGGATCAAAGTGTCCTTTCACCAGTGGATCAGAGACGTCATGCTGAAAATGTGCACACGTCTGCTACAAGCTAAGTTTTGAAAGCAAACACGAAGCTGTAGCGTCCATTGACGAAAAAGAGATTAGCTCACATCTCCTGTCCCATGTAAATCCACTTCAATTCCAAGCCGCGACTCCCAGTTCCACATCCGCATCGGCGCTCCGCGCTCCTTTCTTCTCATTGTCGGCTCCTCAAGCCTTACATCCATCCAGCCGCAGACCGTTCAACAGCACCGACCTCTCCGCTGAACAAAGCGGGGCTGTGAAAAATGCTGCCCATTACAGACGCAAGACATAAGCGCCCCGGGACTGTCCAGCAACGACAGTCAAATGGCGCTGACATTCCTCCCAGGCAAAAACAGTGCTGGTATACCCATGCTGCCGAGAAGGCGCAAGCACCAAGCACAGAGTCTCCTCCTTGATGAATATTGTGGCCAGAAAATGCTGAAAAAAGTCCACCTCAGGTCCACACGACGTAACAACAAACACAAAGTGACAAAACAAACCAAAAAACAACAAAAAAGCAAGGCTCATGAGAGCACTTGCCGACGGCTGCCTACTCGGGCGCCATCTTGACAGGTGTGATGAAAAGGTTGATGCCCGAGAGGTACATCCAGATGACCATACCTGAAGCACTCAAAACTGCCATACAAAGACTCCAAGCCTTGTCCAGTTGCAGTTGCCTAAAGAGATACAGGAAAGAGAATTAGGCCAGATGAATAAACAGGCTGTTCGCAACACAACCTGCGAAAGTGTACGCTTGGTGGCAGGGTTCTGACATCAGAGCAGACTCACCAAGACTGGAAACGGAAAGGTACTGGAAAAGCATCTGAGAGAAGAAGGTCACACATAACAGCAGTGCACAATGGCTGGTGCCTCTGAGAGAGGAGCACAGCAACCTCCCTGAACAGAACCCAGTTACCATAACAGTGGCAGACATACAGGAAAGAGTCTCAGATATGAAACAGTGGACAGCACCAGGCCCGGACATGGTCCACACCTAGAAACTCACAGTACTTTATGAGCGCTTAGCAACACAAATGAACCAGTTGCTTAGGGATGGGACTCACCCACGATGGCTCACCGAAGGGCGAACAATCCTGATTATGAAGGATCCCTCAAAGGGTGCTGCCCCATCCAACTATCAGCCAATAACCTGTCTCTCCACAACATGGAGAGACACAAACTGGAAACCCCAAGGTCAAAGTGGGAAACACCTCCGAAATGACCGAGCGAAGATCCTGTGGGGCTTCCAGATACAGACTGACAAGATGGTAATGGTGAACCTACCAGATATCGTGATCATAGATAAAGGACAGAGGAAAGCCATTGTAGTGGATGTAGCGATCCCAAGTGATGGAAACATCAGAAAGAAGGAACACGAGAGACTAGAGAAATACCAAGGGCTCAGAGAGGAGCTGGAGAGAGCCTGGAAGGTAAAGGTGACAGTCGTGCCTGTGGTGGTCGGAGCACTCGGAGCAGTGACCCCCAAACTAGATGAGTGGTTGCAACAGATCCCGGGAACAACATCAGAAATCTTAGTACAGAAAAGCGCAGTGCTGGGAACAGCAAGGATACTGTGCAGAACCCTCAAGCTTCCTGGCCTCTGGTAGAGGACCTGAGCTGAATAGGGGACAGACACCACACGAGGGATGAGACGAGGATTTTTATTTTTTTTATATATATATGCCAGATCGGCTCAGGGTCCTGCACCTGCATTTGACATCGAGAATGGCACAGTTAGTGATTGGTTGAAGGTCAAAAACAATGGAAACGCAAAGTGTTTCTGGTGGCTGTTTAATATTAAATCAAATATATAAAAATGTTATAAAGTTTTAAAAATGTGGTTCGTGGAGAGCATTGAATTAACTCTGACATGGACACATACACATAAAACGTCACGCATATGTATGTAATAGTGCTAGCTCAGTGTTAGCATTTTCACACTCATTTTCTCCATTCTTGTGCGTATGTAACATCAGGTCTGGTGCTTCGGAGCACCCGGCTCCCGTGACAGCCACACTGGCGAGATTTTCATCTGTTTAAATGTGTATTCAGCAGCACTAGCGAAGGCAGCAGCAGCAGGTTGTTTACATCCGTGGTCTACACGTGTATTCAAGCTGGTGCGTGGGACCGTGGGCACAGTCACATTGCCACTATAGTCTGGGTGCCCCGAAGCTGCTGGCCTTCGAATGAGTCAGACCTAACGATTTAGCACGGAGGTAGTGTGAACACATACAGCATCCATATCAAACTCGCACGGGCAGAACTATCATTAAACTTTCATGTCAAGGTGGGGGTCCTGGGGGGCCTGCATTTGGCCTGCGAGTTTGAGACCACTGCTCTTGGAGGATGGAGTAGGCTCATAGTTGGACCAGACTCCAAGAGAATGTAGCAGGCTCAGGTCTGTTTACCCAACTCAGAAAAGAAAGCATTATTCTTAAAACATGTTAGAAGTCAATAAACTCCGAAAAAGACCACGAGAGACACTGAGCATACAATACACATGGTGCCATCTTGGATTTATATGGATTCCATGACCTTGTGAATAGAGTGGTTGTGCTGAACCAATAGTGCCCCCTAGTTGGCAAAAGTCTCACACAACTGCTCAGCCTCTCCATGAACAATTTGGCCGGAGTATTCTGTCAGGAATGGACCACCACACGTGTAAGGATTTGAGAGCAGTTTCACAGGCTTTAGCCCTACAAACTAGCACAAGTAAACAATGAAAAGTAACTGAAAACAATCATGACAAAATGTCATTGTGAGAACAAAAAAAAAAGTGTGACTACACAAACAAAAAGTGGTTGATGGAACCACAAATGAAGGAAGGTATGATGAAGCCGAACAAAGAGCTCTCTACACAAAATGAACAGACAAAGGGAGAATGCCAGTGAACAATAAGAATGACTGAACAAAACGGCAAGAACATCATTTAAAGCCAAACTTAAATACTGATTAGAGACAACTGAAGCTCAAGGACTCTGCCCACCACTTAACCATTTAGACTGTTGGTGGAGAGAACACATACAGGTATTAAAATCAGACCCAATATGCAGGCTTTAGCAGCAATAGCCAGACTTCCCTCTCACTAGCCACTTCATCCAGCTCTTCACGGGAGGGGGGGGGGGGGGGATTCCAAGATGTTGAAAGATGTTCCAAGATGATCTGATCCCCGACCTGGAGAGGGCACTCAACCGTTTTCCAACTAAGGACCATGGTCTCAGATTTGGATGCGCTGGTTTTCAACCCAAACTCTTCACACTGTGCTGTGAACTGCTGGAATGATAATTGGAGATTGTAGCTTAAAGAAACAAACAGTCCATCATCATCTGCAAAAAGAAGTCATACATAACTGAGGCCACAAAACTACCCCATTCAATGCCTTGGCTGGTCTTCAAAATTTGACTTAAATCTCAGGCGAATGGCCAGAAATGTGGACCAAACTCCAACATTGGTTGTACAGGGACTGAAGAGCCCATATCAGGGGATACCTCTTACTCCCAAAGCACCCCTCACAGACCTCCCTGAAGGTCTTCTCTACGTCCGCAAAACACATGTATCCTAATTGGGTAACCCCCATGCACCATTGAGGACCCTGCCGAGGGCTTCGAGCCAGACCACTGTTCTATGGCCAGGACCACATCACTCGTCCTGAATCATTTTGTTAATCATAGGGGTCTTTTGGGAGGAGCAGGATGGACTGAACAAAATGTATTTTAAAAAAAATATACAAACTAAGGCAGGACACAAAGATAAACACAGTGACAAAACACAATGGCCCGACCTCAACAGGTCGGGCAGGGAGTCCTTTTAAATGAAACACTACCTAATGACCCAATGACCAACACGTATGCCACTGCAAGAAGAGCCCAACAGTGCCACCTGTTGGTCACAAACAGAACCACCCTAACAGTACCCCTCCCTCAAGGGAGACGTCACAAAGTCACCCGATGGCTTGGGTCGGGGGAGACAGAGCGGGGTGGGGCACAGCACTTGCGTCGCCAGGGACAGGAACGGAGGGCGACCGCAAAGCTTGCCTTGCCGGGGGCAGGAACGGAGGGCAACCGCAAAGCTTGCCTCGCTGGGCACAGGAATGGAGGGTGACTGCAAAGCTTGCCTCGCCGGGCACAGGAACAGAGGGCGACCGCAACACTTGCCTCACTGGGGACAGGAACAGAGGGCGACCGCAAGGCTTGCCTCGCCGGGACAGGAACAGAGGGCGACTGCAAAGCTTGCCCCGCCGGGGACGGGGACAGGAACAGGTGGCAGTGGGACCAGGCCTCTGGTCCTGCGGGGTCCAGTCTAGTTGGGTCATTCTGTCAAGATTTTGCGAGGTGGTAGTTGGAGGACCCCAAAAAGCAGGAAGGAGCAGGGTGGACTGAACAAAATGTATTTAGCAAAAAATGACAAACTAAGGCGGCCACAAAGACACAGTGACAAAACACAATGACCCGACCTCGACAGGTCAGACAGGGAGTCCTTTTAACAGAAACACTAACTAATGACACAATGACCAACAGGTGTGCCACTGCAGGAAGAGCCCTACAATGCCACGGGTTGGTCACAAACCGAACCACCCTAAAAACAGAGCCATTAAAAAAAACTGCACAATAAACTAAGACAAATTTATTATTTTGACCAGCCTGATGTGTATGCAAAGTTTCATGATCTTTCATGCATGTTTTGAGCCTCAAAATCAATGTTGTTTTTTCTTGTGAGGGCAACAGCATTCCAAAAAAATAATCACAAATTTTGTGTTTTAATATGATGAAAGCCGAAACATTCTTCTGTACCAAAAAGAGGTAGCTCTGGTAAAGTTGCTGGGGAAAAAGACCCATCAAAAATACCTGTTTCCTTTAGCCAGCAGGTGGTATGACGATGATGATGAAAAATAAGCTCGTTATTTGTCCTCATGCCTGGATTCTCATAAAACGTGTGAATATTTGACAAGATATGAACATCTGGGTCAAGTTCCACCAGCATTTGTGGTGAGGGCGATGACAAATTGGCCAACTTCTTGTTAGGTGTAGTAGACAGCTCCAGGAGCCTTTATTGTTGTTCTTGGTTGTTCCATAAGCCTTCAAATTTTCCTAGATTTGGGTTAAACATACAACCGGACTGCTTTATTCAGTAATTGAATGGGGCGTTACTGAGCCTTTTTTTTTTTTAATCATGCATTGACTGACTAAAATATTAGCCCTGGTGTGTGTGCAAAGTTTCATGAGTTTAGACCAGGTGTCTACAACCGAAAATGTTGAAAGAGCCATACTGGACCAAAATAAACAAAAAACAAATATGTCTGGAGCTGCAAAAAAAATATCATGAAGGCAACACATGCTGTATGTATCAATATGAGCTATATTAGCCTGCTATCAACATGACTAAGTTGGCTACAAATACACAACGGGCATTCATGATTAAAAGTCTCTCCCACCCCCCCGCAGTTCATCCTGTCGAGGAGGTGTGCCCAAACTTTCTTGACGGAAGATCTACTTTTCGAAGAACCAACCTCCCGCGATCGACCCGTTTCCGCACACATGCGCATATGCACACACTTACACACACATGGCGTAATGAGCAACATCCGTAACGGCCGCTAAGATGAATGAAGCACGGGACACACTTTCGCAGCGTTCTATCGTAGCTCACGTGTACCGTTTAAAAATGCTTCTCTTGCCCGCCCAGATTCCCATTCTTAGCAAGTACCCTCGGTGAATTGTACATGAAAGGCAGCTGTGTTTTTTTTCAGCCCCCTGACTGACATCCCGCCCTGCTAATAGAACCGTGTGTCGCAGGCTATGACGCAAAAATGTTGACATTTAATATTTATTCAACACATTTTTACAGCATCAGAAAACTTTATTAATGTTTGTGTCATGTTTTCTCTCTGACAGAAACCATAGTAACCCATATCCAGTATAGTAAACCGTTTGGGACTTCACTATCACTGTATGAGTTAAGAATTAACAGCTTTTTATCACATTTACACATTTTATGAATACAAGTAATGAACAAATCTTAAATATGGCAGGGAATGTGTTTCTTTTTTAGTTTTGATTTTGAGCAGCAAATTTGAAGTTACATGTTGGTGCTCACCAGGAATGAATAAGCAAAATTGCACAAGGCCTATGTCAAATTTTCACTTGAAAGAATAGTGAACAATCTCAGGATTTTTTTCTGTGAAAGTTTCAAGTCGTGTGTACATTGAATACACTTCATCTTTAGCATGTTTAGTATGAAGTGCCAATTTTGTAAGCAAATAGGGAATGGTATTTCAACAAAAAATTGTAACATTTTGTTGATAAAATTGATGGTTTTAAGGCTTTAAAATCTCTAAAACCCATGAGCTTCCGGGGGCTTTGCCCCCTGCAGCCCCCGGCTGATTTTCAGATTTTTTTCATCACTAGCCACTCTCATCCCTGTGTACAAACCCAACTACAAAAAAAAACCTTCTGGAGCCATATGCTAAACTTAACAGGAAGTCCATCATTTTTTAATTTATTTTGGAATTCGTCACCATTTTTGGCCTTTCCATAGGGGCCAATGAACTACTCTTAGGGAATTCATCCTATCGTCTTCTATTTTTGCATGTTTCATCTAAATATCAAGTCAAGTACAACATTATTGACAAATATGCAGTATGTGCAACATACAGAACAGATGAAATTTCTTCCCTCTCGAACAAACAACAAGACAACAAGAGGAGCCGCTGCAGGTGCCCGCACTGCCTTCAAAAGAACAGTGAACATAAAATTACAAAATAATATAATACAACACATAAGACACAAACCGTCGTGCAATCTTGACTACTTTTCCTGCATACACTTTGTCGTTTGAAGCAGTTATAGATGAAAGAGGGGCAAATCAAAGTGTCCTTTTCACCAGTGGATCAAAGACGTCATGCTGAAAATGTGCACACGTCTGCTACAAGCTAAATTTGAAAGCAACAAGAAGCTGTAGCATCCATTGACGAAAAGAGATTGGCTCTCATCTTCTGTCCCATGGAAATCCGCTTCAATTCCAAGCCGCGACTCCCAGTTTCCCATACCCATTGGCGCTGACGCTCCATTCTTCTCATCGTCAGCTCCTCAAGCCATGCATCCATCCAGCCACAGACTGTCCAACAGCACCGACTTTTCCGCTGAACAAAGCCGGGCTGTGAAAATGCTGCCCATTACAGGCGCAAAACACAAGCGCCCCGGGGCTGTCCAGCAACGACAGTCAAATGGCGCTGACATTCTTCCCAATCAAAATCAGTGCTGGTACGCGCGTGCTGCCTAGAAGACGCAACCACCAACCACAGATTCTTCTTCTTTGACGAATGTCGTGGCCAAAAATGCTGAAAACAATCCACATCAGGTCCACACGATGTAACCCCATGTGACAAAACAAAGACAATAACAAAAAACGCAAGGCTCTTGAAGAGCACTTACTGACAGCTGCCTACTTGAGCACCATCTTGGAAAAAAAAATATGGTAAAGATGAAAATGTATATATTTTTTTCGTTTGCTGTTGACGTGGAGATGCACTGTTTTCAAAGAAAAGTGATGACGTTTTTGAGGGTCCAAACTGAGGCAGAAACTTGGACTCTAAATTAAAATGAATATTTTAGACATTTAAGGGATTTAAATTAAAAAATGGCTTAACAGTGTTCCTTACAAATATTTAGCATAGCATATCCCGTTTTACCTTGACCTGTGAACATTGGGAATTTTCCTTGAAATTTGGCTTCATTTAGAAGCCACATTTTAAACAACTCCTCCAAGAAAATGTGATCAAGTTGTCTTGAAAAGGTGGGTGTTTCAGCTTTTTATTTCATCGAACAATGTTGTTGTGGCGACGCGCTGTATGCCAAGAAAAATAACCCAATTTTGATGGTTCTCACACTCATGAAAACAGATAAGAGCTTTGCAGACACATGACACCTTGCAAAATAACCACAATTTTATTAGTTTATTGAGCTGATGAAAAAAATGACTCAGCAGCACCCCCTAAATTTTTTTAATGGAAACAGGCACGATAGTACATTTCACCAAGACGTACAAAGAGTTCCTTGGAGCCATACACTAAAATTGAAATGAAGTCAGACATTTATAAATTTCTTTCATATTTGGGCCCATTTTTGGCCTTTTTTTTCAGGTCATATTTTATCAGATTTTTTTTCATCTGATGTACTTATTTTCCAAAACTTTCAATTCAGGTTACCTGTATTCTCACAAGCCAGTACCCCAACGTGACCAGGCCTGCGAAGGCCCTTTATAATATTTGCTGGAACACCAAGTTTCAGATTTTTTTTGGAAAATTCAATTGCTGTTGACAACAGCCAGTTCGCCAAGAAAACACTGCCTTTGAGGGTCAGAACATGCACAAAAACTCATGAAAAATTGCACACACATCAGGTCTAAATATTTTGTAATATCAATATTTCATTTTTCAGTGCAGGTGCATGTCCCCGATTGGAGACGATGGAGTCGGAATATGTGACAGACAAGTAGTTGAGCGGTTTTGAATGATGATGGAAGCTTGGGCAGGGCCACAAAATGAACACATTTAAAAAATTGGTCTAACACAGTAGAACCGACTTCCCCTAGAAATAAGTAGACAAGGGGTGCGACGGCCCCGGCAGTGGTTGAAGCAATCCCGCCGGACGTCGTCGCAACGACTTGCCACATCTTGCTGAGCAGGCTCTCTTGTAATTCTTAATGTTATTCTTCATGTCTGACCACCAAAATTGCTGGGTGATCAAATCATGTGTGCAGTGAATCCCAGGATCGCACGCGACCTTAGATGCATGTCCCCAACTTAGCACTTCCAAACGGTGCTGGACAACGGGAACAAATAGACACCTGGCTGGGCACCCCTCTGGGATTGGCATATAATTTAATGTGTCATGGATTTTCTGTTCAACCTCCCATTGGATCATTCCCACAATGCACTGGCTGGGCAGGATAATCTCAGACCTGGTCTCATCTACCACGGGATCATGGATCCGTGAGAGAGTGTCTGGTTCCTGGTTTCTTGAGCCCTTGCGGCAAGTCAGTGTGAAGTTGAATCTAGTAAAGAGCAGAGCCCATCATGCCTGACGTGAGTGAAAAAGTGAAAGATTCCTTGACGGTAAAAGGTTCCTTGCTTCGTTCTAGCCAGTGTCGCCACTCTTGGAGGGCCAAGTAGATGGCCAGCATTTTGCGGTTTCTGATGCTGTAGTTTGCTTCAGCAGAGATGTATCTCCGGGAGAAGAAGGCACAGGGGTTTAGTCTCTGGTCAACCGGAGAACGCTAGGACAGTACCACTCCCATCTGAAGCACCAACCTCGACCACAAAAGACAGGTTTGGGTTCGGATGAGTCAATACTGGGACACATGTGAAAAATGATTGGCTGGTGACCAGTCCACGGTGTGGTCAAAATTTCTCTTTGAAGTCAGTTTTATCTGCTTAAAACCATGGCCAGGATAAGCGAGAAGGAAACTACAAGACAGCATCGCCAAGTTTAAAACTCAGACAATATGTCACACCACATCATAGCAATTCCCAGATACGATGTAAAGAATCTCTGAATGCCTATTCAATAATTATATATTTTAAGGCAATCTTTTTTGTAAGCCTGTGCCTGTGCAAACAATAGAAAAAGAAATATCCAACAGGGCCCGCTTGTAACTCATGCAAACGTGCACTGCATTACACTCTGTTATGATTACGTGTTGTCAAAATCAGACTACCACAGTACCTCACATCTTACATTCATTTTATTTTGAAAGAAATATCTAAATCCTGATTTCAGTGCATTCTTTTAAGTAGAGACTGCCATTGTGTTGATCATGCTCATGGGAACGTCGTTGAACAAAACCATGTGAGTGACCAGCATTTGAAGAGGCTAACAGACACATGGAGTTCAAAATTGAACAGGAACAATCTCCGAATATCGAAAAATTTGATTTGTATCTTTAGATGTTGATGCTATGTTTTTCTTTCTACCCACAATCTTGCTGCTGTAGACTGTAAATGTCCCCAGTGTGGGACAAATAAAGGATATCTTATCTTAAGTTCAGTTCCATTAGGTAATTTAAAAGATTAATATGGCAGTTCAAAAAAAATCGACTCTTCATCTTTTTTGTCCTCACAATATTGTAAAATTGTTACCAAAAACCAATGTGAAATGAGTACTTTATCACTGAGACAGACCTAACAGCAAGTGAAGACGAGACAAATGTAACTAAGGATAAAGGATTGTGTTTTAGTGGCAAGTACAGTGTTTCTAAAGTAGACTATGTGACTAACGTTGTGCTCCTTGCAAAGCTTCCATAGAGTAAAACCTTCCAAATGGCGTAAGGGGAGAAAGAAAAGCAGTAAAAACATATGTGGTGGAGTTATTGTTTTGATAAATTTCCTCGGTGAGCCACAGTGCCAAGTCTGGTTAGTTTCACCCAGCTGGTCAGGCTTCTGCCAATTAATCAAATTTTTTTTTCACTTGAGCTTCTTGCATCTAAATGTATAAAGATCCATAACTCAAGCTGTGATCCCGCTACTTCCCTCCCAAAGTCAAGCTCACGTAGATGAATGGTGATGGTCTTAACCGCTATTATGAATTGCTTTGGCTTTGAATGCAGCAGCGGGTCATGTGTGTGTCATAATTTACCACCACCTCCCCTGTCTCTCTCTGCAGTTACAAGACACATCCTGGCATCATTTGCTAAACTTGCTTTGTTCAACAAATATATGTCTTCCCTGAAAGCAACTCTTTTAACCCTCCTGAAACAACAGATAGTGCATGTGATTTGTGTGTTTGAGGGGGATCTGCACGTTTGCCAGTCACTGTAGTCTCAGCAGTACTGCCCTCTATTGGTGAAGTTCAGCAGACTGTAGCTAAGTATCTCCAAATGGCAACATGCTTCTTTTCAAAATCTTAAAGATGGGATTAAAAGTTGTCTTTGGATCCTCTAAAGCAGGGGTGCTCTTTCAGGAAAGGCAAGGCAGTATTATTTATCATACACTAGGACACTCGATGTGTTTTTCACAGACACAACACCTACCAGGATTTATAAACACAACCATTAAAAAGCAATGCCAAGAAAACAAAAGTAGCTTACAAAAATTTCCATAACCTAACATTGACACAATTTAAACACATTAACACAAAACTTTAAAAAGATCTAAAAGTTAAGTAAAACAAAAATAGTAGGTTTCAAAAATAACTAAAAGAGTAAATGATTGAACAATGTTGAGAGAACTTGAATTAAAAGTATGGGGAAAAAGCTGAGTTTAAACTCGAACCTGAATTTACTTCTGTCGACATCTTATTCCATTTGTATGCAGCATAACAGCTAAATGCAGCTTTACCATGTTTGCTTTTAACTGTGGGGTCCATGAATTGACTGAAGTCGACAAACCTTAGAACCCGACTGGGTTTATATTCAATCAGCATTTCTTTCATGTATTTATGACCAAAACCACTCAGTTATTTAGGGACCAGTAGCAAAGTTTTAAAATCTATTCCACAGCTAACTGGGAGCCATCAATGTAAAGCCTTTCTGATTGGAGTAATATGTTGTGATCTCTTTGTTGTGGTCAGAATACGGGCTGCAGCATTCTGAATGAGCTGTAGCTGTTTGATGCTCTTTTGAGGGAGTCCAGTAAGAAGACCGTTACAATAATCAAGTCTTCTGAAGACAGAAGCCTGGATAAGTTTCTCCTGGTCTTCTTGGAAGATGCAACCTTTCAGTCTGGATATGTTTTTCATCTGGTAAAAGGCTGTTTTAGTGATTGATTTGATATGATTGCTGAAAGCCAGGTCTGAGTCGATCAGCACCCTAAGATTTCTGACTTGATCTTTGGTTTCTAAAGACAAGTATCTTTTCTCACAGAAGCCCTTGTTTCTTTATAGACCAAGACAATTTTACCTCAGTTTTGTTTTGGTGAACCTGAAGGAAATTTGGGTCGATCCAGTTGTTGATTTGCTCGAGATAATGACACTTCATGAATTAATGTCATTCGGGGGGCACTTTGATAAATATAGCTGTGAGTCATTTACATAACCATAACAGCCAACACTGGAGTTTTGAAACATTTGACCCAAAGGTAACATACACTGACTAACATTAACTCGGTCACAACAAGCCCTCCCAGTTTTATGTGACTGTTATAACTACCTGTCAATGGTAGTGAATGAGTTGGAAAAAAATTTAGACTGCCACTCATCATTCGTTGGGAAATTTGTCATTTGACATACAGGGCAGTCAGTCATAAACCTATTGCATGGCTCATGGCGCGCACACACACACGCTTGTTTTTTTTTTTTTGGGGCAAGGGGGGTTACGTTCCAAAAAGAACCCGTGATGAGTGAAGTCCGTGAAGTAGTCAGCTTTCTTTTTTACAATTATTATGTATACAATACCATTGTATTTTGGATGAAACCAAATATTAAACCTTTTTTCAGGCCCAAGCACGGAAAAAAAATATATATATATATATATATATATATATATATATATATATATATATATATATATATATATATATATATATAGATAGATAGATATATATATATATATAGAGATATATATATATATATATATATATATATATATATATATATATATCTTTAGAGATATATATATCTCTATAGATATATATAAGCGGCTGGATAGCTCAGTTGGTAAGGCATCGGTTTAGCGTACGGGAGATGGTGGTTCGAATCCCGCTCGGGGCAAAAAAAAAAAAAAAGAGCACATAACACCATCCAGTGTGGGTCCTTGGGCAAGATCCTTCACGCTAATGCCTACCTCATACAATGATGAGAGACAATAAAACGAATGACATGCCGGCTCAGACGTTGCCCGGCCAAACAAGGTCTGCGTCAGGTGCTGGGGAACCAGAGCACCTTGATGAAAAATGGGCTACTGGAACAAAGCGGAGATGGGCGAGATGCGATAACTTGGCTCTGTTGGAATGCTACTACTCAAGCAACCCTAGTCAGAGGGGTTACATACAGAGAATGTGGGCTCAATGGTTACTTCGAAACCCACAGTCACGGTTGACCACGAAACAACTAGTAGCTCAGTGTTCTAACATC
>CAAKHF010022252.1:0-26295 GCA_901007745.1 Hippocampus kuda | reverse complement strand
GGGTGGGTGCCATGTTTCGTTGGTGATGACAACATACAACAACAAAGTCCACGTGTCTGCCTAAAAGTCACATGGATGTTGAAGGAAAGAGGTGGGGTCACAACATGTGTCCTAGGTTGACCTTTGGCCTGCCATTCCCTTGATCAGCGGACAACACGAACGATCAGCTCAGTGAGTAGTGATGTCACAGGAACGTCACGCTATAATGTCAGTTATAATTCCAGCTGTGATATCTGGTTTCAATCACACTGACGTCACGCTACAATGTCATGAAATCATGGCATGTTTCGAACTATGATGTCATGACATCACACTACGATGTCACATGATGATGTCACGCTAGGGCGTTAGGCTATCATATGATGGCATCCAGCTTTGATGTTACATCATGACATCCGAAATACATGTATTTCCATATCTGCAGATCTCTTACCGCTCTCAGCACAGAGGCGTTAAATTGATCCCCGATAGTCCGGAGCTGCTGGGCCATGGCGTTGGTGTCTATGTGCCCCGCCTCCATCGTGACCTCGCGTCTGAGATGCGACCCACCCCCAAACGCCCGCTGATCTTGAGGCAGCAGGTCCGGCAGGGGAGCGCGCTGGTGGGCCGCTTCCTGAGGTGGCCACCGCCGCTCTATACAGAAAGACGTTACAAACAGGAAGTAAGAATAATTGTCGAGTACGTCACACTATATGGCTAAGCTAAACTCACACATTAACATAAAAGACAGCATTAAGTTTTAAGTTTCAGGAAAAAAATAACTTGTTACAAAATTGGATGAAAATATAAGTTTAATAAAAGCTAACTTCATCCATAAAAATGTATTGGTATTTAAGCATACATATTATTGTTGCTTTTTTTTTTTTAACAAAAACAATAGCCCATCCATCCATCCATTTTCCGATCCACTTATCCTCACAAGGGTCGCGGGGGGTGCTGGAGCCTATCCCAGCCGTCTTTGGGCAGTAGGCGGGGGACACCCTGAACCGGTTGCCAGCCAATCGCAGGGCCCACAGAGACGAACAAGCATCCACACTCACACTCACACTGAGGGACAATTTAGAGTGTTCAATCAGCCTGACATGCATGTTTTTTGGAATGTGGGAGGAAACCGGAGTACCCGGAGAAAACCCACTCAGGCCCGGGGAGAACATGCAAACTCCACAAAAAGCAGATTTATTTGTTTTCACGAAAAATTTCTCACCCTGTGTAATACAGTATTATTAATTCATTCATTCATCTTCCAAACCGCTTTATCCTCACTAGGGTCGCGGGGTGTGCTGGAGCCTATCCTAGCTGTCTTCGGGCAGTAGACAGGGGACACCCCGAATTGGTTGCCAGCCAATCGCAGGGCACACAGAGACGAACAACCATGCACACCCACACCCAAACCTAGGGACAATTTAGAGTGACCAATCAGCCTGCCATGCATGTTTTTGGAATGTGGGAGGAAACCGCAGTACCCGGAGAAAACCCACGCAGGCCCGGGAGAACATGCAAACTCCACAAAAAGCAGATTTATTTGTTTGACGAAAAATTTCTCACCCTGTGTAATACAGTATTAGCGCCAGCTAATGTCTTTGAATTTGGTCTCATTTGACAGCCATGTGACATTTGTATGTCATAGAAAGGCAGGCTAGTTTATTTTGCGTGTTTTAATTGAGGATTTGGTTGAGTGTGTGAGGTAGCAGGAAGTGCAGGCTGCTAGTGTGAGTGCATGTGCAGGACAAGTCTCAACATGCCCCACAGATGAGACACAGCACAAGGAGGGAGGGAAGGGGGAAGTTCCAGCAAACTGAGCCACCAACATGTCACTTCTTTACAAGATGCAAAATAAGTTTCCATTCACGCCTTCCACACAAGACAACACAAGAAAACATTTACTGTGTTGTAATTCATTTTTAAAGATTTTTTTTAGCCTATTTGTAATGATGATGGTCAGTAAATAAAAATGTCATATTCTAATTAAGCTAATTATTTACACAATGTCGTAATCACATTGTTACGACCGAACCATTGGCCATCGATTACTCGCTTGATATTATCATTTTTGAAATCTGCAGATTTATTTTCTTTTAACACATGACAAAAATAAGGCAAAGATAATGCCATTCAAACATCACGCCGAACCCCATCCCCCGCCACATAAAAAAAGACGATTTTTTTTCTCTCTGCTCTTAAGTGAAACAAATAATAAAAGCAATAAAAGTGTTAAATGTTTGGCCTGTTGTTCATTTTTATTCTTCTAAGCGTCATGGGACTATGAAAAGATGTTATAATATTCATTGTATTTTTTTTTTTTACAAATTCAATTTGTAAAAAAACTTTACATTAATTTGAGGGAACATTTATTAACTTTGAGAACATAAAAAAGGCACAATATTTTGCTATGGAAATGTCATGCTAGTTAATGGCAAGTTAGCAACTGCCTCACAGCAGACAACAATGAATTGAAAATAAATGCATGAATTAGAATGGGATGATTAAATAAACAAAATACTGTATTTACATCCCATAAGCACTAAATCGGGGAGTTCAAAGTGCAGCCAGATGTTTTTGTTTTGTTTTTTGGTACTCCTGCGTATTGTTAAGAATATAAATCATACACTGTTGACTTGTAAGATGAGATGTGTTTGCAATTTTGAGGTCTGTGAAGAAACAGAAAGCATGTGTCAACTTTTGTTTTCAACAGCACGTGTCAAACGATATCATCTGTTCCACAAACTGGTTGGAGCACTTTTTGCTTCCACTTGCGTCAACGACGTATCCCAATGTACGTCAATCTGCACATAAACACCCTACAGTGCAAGTATTAACTCGGGTTTATCACGTAGGGAGAGGCGTGGAAGATCAACCGCAGACTCGCAACATCTGGGGTTTCAAAGCGTGGCATGCGGACCAACGGTGGTCCCCAGAGAAACCCTATCAGTGGTACATTTGGAATTTTAACACCTAAACAGACCAAATGTTGTGCAGGAAACAGTCGAGAGTTGCAGTTGTGGTAACCCTTGGTTTAAATGTGCCTCACTATGTTGTGATGGTACATAACGAACTACGGCACGAAGGCGGACTACACCTTGAACTGGTCGCCAATCAGTCGGAGGGCACATATAGAAACGACCAACCATTCACGCCTACATCCACACCATCACCACACCACAACCGATCCCACGCTGCCTGCACACAAGTCAGGTGAGTCTCCCACTGCACCATTAGTGACACGTCACAGTTTAATTGCACATTTCAGTATTCCCACAGCCGCAGCTGCCTGAAGTCTCGATCAATGTGGATTTTTTTTTTAGGCCGATGACAATTTTGGTATTTGACAGAATAAAATTCTGATAACATTTTTTTTTTTTAATGAATGAAAGAAATAACTTCTTTGGACCCCTGAACGCCCTGGGATTGGCAACAGGTTCAGGGTGTCCCCCGCCTACTGCCCGAAGACAGCTGGGATAGGCTCCAGCACCCCCGCGACCCTTGTGAGCATAAAGCTGATCGGAAAATGGATGGATGGATGGATCCCTGAACAATTACAACAATAAATATATGAATTAAAGGCAAAACATTCAAATGTTTTGTAATCCTATAGTATTTCTTTTACTTCACAACAGAGAGTAAAGTTGGCAAAAATCAGAGATTTTTTTGCCAATTTTTTGTGTGGGGGGGGGGGTCACCTGATTTTTGTTGATTTTAAAAGAGGTAATATCGACCAATTAGATCGTCCGGCCAATTAATCTGTTTTATTAATATTTGCCTTCTGCACTTACACAATGAAGTTGACTCCAATCATTACCACTTTAGTGATTTATGACAGCAATGTTTGGACCTTTTGGAGCACATTTCCCGCATAATTTCACGATCCTACCCGACTGTTCTCCCAAGAAGGCGTTCGGTTGGTCTGGTGGCGAAGGCGGGGGTGTGGGCAGGATGGGTTGTTCCTGGTGGTTCTGCTGCTGGTTCTGGCGGTGATTGCCAGGAAAGTTGGTGTGCAAAATGAAGTGAAAGGCGCTGGGGTATTGGTGGGGTAGAGGGCTGCTCACCTCTCCGGCAGCCTCTCCCACACTCTCCACGGTCTCAGCACGTGCCATCCTGTTGGTTGCCTGAAAGAACAGCACAAACCAAAATTCCATCACATTTTGCACGTCCATTGCTGATGAACACCATTTTGGGTGAAAAACTGTGACAAAAGATACAATTACAAAATGTACAACACTCCTTCCTACATGCATCCCAACAACACAAAACACACATCAGACATGGCCATAATAGCGTTTTGCCATTCACTCACAGGAATTTAGGAGTAACTAATAGAAAATCGAACTTCCCACTGCATGCGACTCACGCTTTTGTGTCCTTCCTCAAACTGACGCAACACCTAATCAACAGTAACCACATCCTGCCTCTCAATGCGTCCCACAAATACACATACAAAAAAATCAACAGTAACCGCTTCCCGCCACTCAATGCGTCCCCCAAATACAAATACGAAACCAGGGGGTACAATAACCCAAACAAATGTGGAGTGCCCCAGCAAACAACATACCACGATGTAGAAAGGTACATCATAACAATACTATGAACTTAGAATCATGACCGTTACAAATAACTCACTATAACTAATCCATAATGCGAGCTTTTGCCCCTCCCCCAAAAAAGAAAATGAAGCAAAAATAAACTTTGATTGGATGGATTTAAATATTAATTGCATTGTTGTTTTTTTTATGGCGGATTTTTTATGAATATGTTTGAAAAAATCCGCGATACACCGAAGCCGCGATAAACCAACCGCGAAATAGCGAGGGATCACTGTATACAAATATATAATACAGCATAAATATTGGTGTCATATTATTTGACTAGAATTTTTAAATATTGAGAATTTAAAACTATTTTTTTCTGTATAAAATTGCTATGAATGATGCCCATGTTTGACGATGAACCAAAAACACCAAAATAAAAGTGATTCTCAAAGTGTAGGACCGCTACCACTAGTGGTACGCAGAAGCATCACTGCACAAGCACAGTTCAGTATCAGTTGTATTTAACTCAATACGTTACATTTCATCTTTAAGAATATGTATCCATTTACTAAGTTGTATTTTTATGTACAAACTATTGTAATGACATCATGATTGAAACAGTTTTTAATTTTCCTACGTTTAAAAATAGCATTCAAACTGAGCAAAATGTTGCAGTTGCTTACAATAACATGAAATACTTTTTGTTGGGGGGGTACTGACCGTTTTTAATGAATACCATGGTCGACTACGCTTTGTTTTTTGCGATTCTTGGTGTCAACCGCTTGAGAATCAACTACTTAAACGATCCCAATGGCAGATAACGTCCAACACTGCCGAGTATTTATCATCCATCGAGCAGCATGCATTTAAGATGATGCAAGCTTGACCTACATTCGTCCGTTCGTCACCAGGGGGCAGCACATTGCAGATTCCTGTACAGTATTTGTAAATAAAACGCACTAGCACCGTTTTAAAAAGTCAATTTTTTTGAAACTTACTCTACCCCAAATATGTGCACTAAGAGAATTTACCACTGCATTTGAACTTTGGGGTTGCTTGGATGGAGGTAGCACGTCATTTTCAATTGTCAAGTATTAGTTAATAGCCTGGGGAGCATGTTAAAATATGATTCATTGAATATTGAACGACGTATAGCTGCACGGTGTGTCGACTGTTTTGTCTTACCAGTATGTGTTGTTTCTTCGTGTTAAGTTCTTCGGGTCGCTGAGTCGAGAGAAACCCGAGCACATCAAATGCGGGCCGCTGCGAGAAAAGAGTGTCATGCGGTCGGTCCACGAGTGTCACTTCTGTCAGACGAGCTTGCCCGACGACTTTTGGTGGCTGGTCGAAGATTGTTAGGAGTCCATTCGTGCGGCCGCTACCGACGACAGGTCAGCATGTTTGGTTACCGTCGTCGTTTTCGAGTCTGCCGCCGCGCGGGGTTCCCACTCTTTTATAGTTGACAGCAATATCCGGTTTGGAGTTTCAAAATAAGATTATGTTGTTTTGACCAATAATCTCATACGTATTACAACTGTTCGGACCGCTGTATTATTGTTGTAAAGGTTTTACAATCCAGATTAAAAACTTTAATCTTTTCCCTAATGTTTGATTAACATCTTATTCTGTTTGTAATTTTAAAAGCCCATGGTATTTTTCTTCTCTACTTTCAAAATCCTTTCAGTGATTATGTTTTCTATTTTTTTCTCCTTTACTTTGCAATGTCATTTGTACTTTTAGGTGTTGTGTCTTTATTTGTGTGAAGAGCATTGAGTCACCTTATGGATAATATATAAATGTGATACTGTATAAATAAAACTGCCTTGCCTTGCCTTACTGTATATGGCCAAGCTGAAAAGGGGGCAAATAATTATGAGAAAACAAGGATAGGGTAATTTTCTCGGTTTTTAGATAAGTAGGATGATTTCAAGAGAAAAAAAACTTTTTTTTAGATTGTTATTCCAAGTGTAAAGTTGTGCTTTTAAAGGAATATCAATTTTTAATCAGAAATAGATTTTTTTCCCCTAAGAATAACTTTTTGTCCAGAAACTATGTGGCCTAAGAAAATTCATAATTTTTATATTGAAACACATTTTTTTTCTCACTGAAAACAAAATCCTTTTTTCCCTCAAATATATTGAAATTCGTACCCAAAGATATACACATTTTCATCACAAAAATATACACTTTTCTCAAACATATGTGACATTTTGTTCCAATGGAATATGTTCAATAGACATTTTTTAAGATAAGAAAACCTTTATTAGTCTCGCAATGGAGACATTCCCATTTCACAGCAGCAAAGTTATGAAAGGAAGAAGTAGAACAACAAAATATAGGAGCTGCTGGAAAGGCAGCCACTCACGCGGCGCCATTTCATAACTCATTCAGTGCTAGCCATTTTCAAACCCTCCTTTCCCCTCCGTTAAACATGAAAAATGAAAATACGTACCTGGAATTGAATGTCTGGAATCTTAAAACACAAAAAATACGTCCTTGTGAATAATTTTTCATTGAATCCCGTCATGGTTTTTTTTTTTCAATCACCATAATACTCCTCTGAATGACATGAGAGCATTATCCATATCAGTGTACAAACTGTTGTTTTTGTATAAAAATTACATAAATAATTGCAATGTATCAATTATGTCTCGTGCATGTGGTTTGTTGGAAACAACCACTGGACGCTCGCCTAATGTATTGCTTTTACTTTGACGGAGCATCGTCCTGACATCCGGTTTGTGGTCGCCTCTTCTGGTCCAAAACAAGTGCTGACATGCTCCCTGAGACCAGCTGCTGTCTCCGCCCCCTCTTCACTTGCAGTCCTCATTCAGTTTTTTTTTACACCTTTTCTTTGTCTTTACTCACACTTAACTGTCATGAACTCAACTCCGTGCATGCAAACTGTCAATGTCATCAAACGGGGCCTGTAGGAATTTGCATTATACAGTTGGTTTCTTCTTTGGCATGCAAACAAACCTGCACCCCTGCTGATCTTAACCCACAATCCTCCATTCGGCTTTCCCCTGCACTTCCAAACAATGAGTCAGTCTCAGGTGTCAGGTTTCTCTGTGTTGTGTCGCACATGCTTGCCATGTGTAGTAATAATAATAATAAACTATTGACATCTGTGCTTTCGGCTCAATTTAAGGCTGCAATCCTTGTTGAAAAACGCACTGGATCAGTGCATAGAAAACAAGTGCAATGTGAGTCATTTACATACGTAACTTGGGAGTCCCCGGACTCTGCTCCACTTTGTCCTACACGCATACCTCATACTAGTAGCCTAATGCTTTTGGTTTATGGCCAAATGGTTTGTTGCAAACAAGCATTGATTACCTTGAAGCAGACAAAGCTGTTTATGTTTGAGTTGCACCTCCTCATAAAGTTTCAATAATTGTCTGTTTTGTCAAAATATTGTCAGTAATGACAAAAATGTGGATTGAATAATCATCGGAATTAATGGAATGGTATGAGAAAAGTGTTCAACTTGACCTGACCCTTGACTTCGCCAAGGTACTCACGAATCATACAATGTGAACTGGCAAGATAATCATCTTTATTGGATAATGAGAAGGAAAAGCACTAACCTGTGTTCTCCACCATTGATTTGCATAATTAAACTACCCATTAAATGCCACTGAAACAAAATAAGATAAGAAATTTCTCAGTGGACTGCATTTAACTATTACTATAGTCTTCTTAAAATCACTTGCTTTGGTGTGAATTTGGATATGACAATATTTCTTAAAAGAAACAAACAAACAAAAAATACAATAATTTTAAGAGCATTACTGGAGAGCATGACCAAACCATGGCGTACATGAAAATTAGCTTTCTGGCGCAACAGCGATAAGGAGATAATTTATTTCCAAATTCTGCAATTTGGGAAAATCTGTCATTTCAGATTTGCATCAAACGGGCATCCCTTCACATTAATCAGTACCCCAACCAAAGAAGTTCAATAGTTTTTTTTTCTAATTAATTAATGAATATTCTTCTTTTTTAAAGGTTGGTGACCTCTGTGCTAAGGTCTAGCTTGCAATGGCCACTGGCTGTTAGCCAACCTGTTTAACCTTGAACTGGAGTATGGTGTCTGACAGGCAGACCAGGCTTTTTGTGGGGTTGATTCTGGAGATGGCTAAGTGGTAGAGTGCTCAAAATGATCCAGAGAAAGGTCTGGATTGCTATTAGCAGTGGTAGATGTTAATAGCTGATCAACTACGGATTGCTAGCAGCACAATTTTTTTTCGAAAGCAATCAGTTTATTTTTCAGGGTAATGTAAGATGAGTTGAAAATGACATTTAATTGTCCAGGAATATAGTTAGGTATACTGTATATTATTTAAACTACCGATTTAGTTAATTACAAACATTTTGGATGGGGGGCTTCAATTACAGTACTGGAAGATTTTCACGATTCATCAGGACTTCATCACTAAACCCCGTAAATAGTGGGGGTTCACTGTACAGTGACGAGAGATACAGTACGATCACATGAAATCTTTTCAACAGTAAATATATTATGTAACATAACCTTTTGGGGTTTTTTTGGATCCCATTTGACCAACCACGTGGATTAATTTCCATCCTTCCATCATGTGCTTGTTGTGGCCTGGAGTAGTCATGGTAGACTTCATGTGACCGGACCAGAAATTCACATATAGCATGACTTCAATGTTTGAGCTTTTGCTCATTTACTGTTGCTAAGCTAATTGACATTTTCAAATGAGAATATGGATGAAAGTGTAGCTTTATACACAGCCTGCATTTTTTCTGTTGTGTTTACAACACCGTGTCACACATGTGGGCAGCATGGCAGTAAAAATAATGTCACTTGGAGCAGTAGTAGTGGTAGTGTTTACAGTGACATCATAGAATAGCATTAGCATCACAAATGACTGGTAACACCCCCGCCGGGTGACCTCTAACCCCGCTCACATTGTCTACCTCAGCTGCAGGGCAGAGAGGGGCTAAAGGGGGTGGGTTGTTGTAGGGTTAAAGGCGGTCTAATCAGCTGGAAATGACTCCCCACCTCCACCCCACTCCACCACCCCTGAACTCCTACCCCCTCACCCCCCATGTCTGTTTCCTGCAGAATTGGGGGTTTAAGGAGGGGGTGCTGAGCTTCAGTCAGGTACATGCCCGGGCGAGTATCGTCATTCATCGTTTCACACAAACAAACAAGATCATGTGTACATGGTGGTGTTTGACTGTGCATTGTGTATCTAAATATATTGAATAATTAACCCTGTTGTTACAAACTATGAATGCAACTATTACAACTGCAATTTTTAGTTAAGTTCAGGAACATAGATACTTTACTAAACATATTCTAATCTATAACAATTTAATTATTCTAAATAAAACCAAAATGTAAGAGCCTACATCGGTCACCCTACTTTTTTCTCAGAAAACAAGTTTCTTTTCTTTGTCAAATAACATCAGAGCCAAAACAAACTGATGTTAGCCATGCTAGTTCGTGCCACAATAGTTAATTCCCTAAACGTGGACATGCTTACTCTCATAGCTGGGTGTAAACGTTCATTTAAAAATAGGCACAAATTAACGTTGCTTTGAATTTGTTGGAGTTATGAATGGCGGTCTCATACATGCAATAGCTGTTGAAATAATTTTTGAGAATTGTAAGTGTTGCTTTATGGAGCAATTACTCTTCATAAACACATTTTGCACATCTTTCCTTTACCAAGTCGCAGTACCTGAAACATTTTTTTGAAAAGATGACAAGATACTAAACTGACTGACTGTTTGAAAGTGCTCTATCAATACAGTTGAGTGAAGTTAAGTTGAGTCTGCACCAACCATGGGAGGGGGAGAGGTCATGTTACTTTGTCTGCACTGGCGACTAAGTCTCACACCACTATCGAAACTGTGACTTTTTGGATCTTCAATATCCAGGTTATTCCTGGAGGCTCTGATGTAGAAAAGATTAATGGCCCAACTTCAGGTGAGACACCAGAAGGTGCAGCGAGCGATTAGTTATAAGAAGTTTTCATATCCTGGAGCAATTTATTTGATGATTTTTTTTTCACTTTTTGAAACAAATGATCAGTCCCCAAAGCATTTAAATCTCTTTTGCATCATCTTTCCGCGATTCCACTACAACCAGGTTGAATCTGTAGCTACAAGAGCAATGTTTTGAACACAACCCCGAGGCAAAGAATATTGTTGTGAGAATATTTAGTCTTCCCCAGCTACCTGGGGATGAGGAACACAGAAAGATTAAGATGCTATCTTAATTTAAAAAGACCACCTGTTACATATCTGTTTTTAACAATTTTCCCTTTGCGATTGTGGGAGGCATTGCTGCACCCCCTTAACTAAATATAACAATAACTCAGAGGGAACACTAGGCCAGAGCATGTCATGCGATGTAGTCCTGTAGCCTCCAAAATGGCAGATATGTTGATGATGACGCTGATGAAGACGTACATCCCCAATTAGTCAGGCAACAACATGTAGTTTCGCCTTTTTCTGAACAGGTCATATGTGATGGACTTTTGGACTGTTGGGCAGTATCCCAAGAAATGACTTAATTTCAGCAGCGACATAATAAATGGTTCACTGATTCCGTATTCTAATCTTTACCTTCATTTAATTTGGTTGTTTATTATCCATCCATCCACTTTCAACACCGCTTATCCTGAACAGGGTCGCAGGGAGTTGCTGGGGCCTATCCCATCTGACTTCGGGCGGAAGGCCGACTACACCCTGAAGTGGTCGCCAATCAGTCGCAGGGCACATATAGAGGCAAACGACCATTCACACCGTCACTGACTGGGAACCGATCCTACGCTACCCGCACACACATTTGGCATGTGTGCCACGACACCATCAGTGACTGTGTTTATTATATACCAGGTTTTGTCAGTATAATATACCAGGTTTTGTCAGATGTAATGGAGCTGATGGAAGAAAAAGGCTTTGGCTGGATTCTACGTCTGCTTTAAGGTATATTAAACTGTGTGCAACTGCTTTAAACAAAACAACACCAACTTTACTATGTAGGTATTGACACGGCACAGAGATTTTAGATTGCCTATTTCCTCATGAATGGAGTTCAGAAAGTAGCTAAAAATATGACTGGACGTTGTCCCTGGCCCCTTTCTCATGTCATCTTCCTACCCAGCTACATTAGCAGGAAGCTGATTTGTAATGTTTCTCTTTTAAACTGACACATTTTTGAGTCTGTAACTCCCATAGAAAGTAGACTCGCACGAACATTTTCCATGTAAACAAAACACCGGTTCTGGCGGCTCAGCTGTTCTGGCTCAGTGCTAACACACTTCTACAGTATCTTATTTGAGCTACTCAAATAATTGTTGCAGCCCTAGCATATTACATCATTTTTGTCATTTTTGCAGGTATGGAAATGGGAATCATATTAAGAGAGAAACTTCACATGAGGTGGCTTAAAGCTGGAGGAAACTTTAGTGCTGTTGGCTATTACATCTGTAAACTGCCCGGAGACACACATCACAGCCATTTCCATTACCCCCTCACTCTGGAGACAGCCTTGTGTATAAACAAAAGTGGCCGGCGTTGGTGTCATCTCTTCGTGATCACAACCTCAAGGGCTCCGGTGTTGTCTCTCGGGAGCTTGTTTGGTTCGTTCAACAATGAGCTCATCGCCCAACATCCACCCTCCCACTCCCACAACCTTCTTCTACCTCCTTCAACCAGGAAGTAATGAGCATGACTCACACAGATGGACGACCACTGACCCTTGCAAACATGTTATGTTCAACTTCTACCTATATTATATGATCATATTGGTCACCTGATGTCATGCCACTAAAATCATATGCCATCTTGGTGTAACCTTTGTGTGACCCCAATGAAGAATGCTATATTTTACTCATGCATTGACAACAATAATCCAGCATACACTGCTATTAATACAGATGGACCAATTATTAACATGCAAATGCACAAATAGAGTACAATGAAATGTGTCATGATGACAAATATGGAGGCCATTTTTTTAACATGTAATTAAATTTTTAGATTATTCCAGGTTAAGCATTTTAACCATGTATTTATTCATGTCAATCTTTCAACATAGACAGATTGATAGTGAGGCCACAGATAGTGAAACGATCAATAGAAATTTGTGATTTCAGACAGTACCTGAATGCAGCATGTTGAGTTGAATTTGAGAGGCACACGCACACGCACACGCACACGAACAGACAAGAGACTTTGTTGCTATTTTGCGCCATCAGTCGTTAAATTCCTGCACTACATGTCTTTTGCTCCTTAAAAATGCTTAGAACGTCTACTTTTCCTTATCAGTAAAAAAAACCCCAGATTATATAAGTAACCTTATACGACAGATATGATGTCAAATGTAAAACTAAAAATAGCAAAAAATACGTGATTAACTAGCGCACTTTGGGTTAAACCAGAGCTACTGTCCCTTTAAATCCGCTGCGTATGTCTCACTTTTTGGCAGGAAGTGAATGTTACTTCACCGGAACCCAAAAAACGTGAGCACTCAGAGGTGCTGAAAGTGGCAGGGAGCTACCAGTAAAAACTCATTGCTAGCATTCGAGGTAATTACTTTGTAAAAAGCAGGATTTTACATCTACCAGCGTTGTCGTTCGCTTCGCTTGGTTTAAGGCTCATCGTCAGTTTCGGCGTTGCAGCTTGAATCGTGTGGCTCGCTTTGTGTCATGGTTCTTGGTGCTTACATTACGTTGAAGTCAGACATTTCGTCACATGAGGCGTCTGGGAAAGAGCGGAAACGTGTGTAGACGAAAATGTTTTGTTTCGATTGTGTCTGAAATGATTTAAATTGTGTAGTTGGCGACTCGTATTATACCTAACTTTGGTTTGCTGGCCGCGGGTCCTGTGAAATATTTGATGACACGCATGCGCGAACCTCTGTGTTTACCTCACCTGAGCTCGGATTAGGTGCGATTGATCTAAAATAGCTTCATGTGGCCTTGCCACTTCCATTGTAATGCAGACAAAATGACCATTGCGTCAGTATGCAACGTCATTGATGGATAACTAAGCAAATAAGGTTGGATGGTGACTATTAAACGTGACCAAAAGTCATCTTTGTTGGGTCCTAACGGCCAGTGTTACTGTATTTAACTAGTTTGCAAATACACTACCGACTACCTCAATTCTAATGTAAATGACACCTGAGGAGAACTTGTTAATGGAAAGTTTATGAAATGTTATGTTTGTACTACTTCTGAACCCTTCTACACTTAAGCCCTGCTGCGAATGCACAATGGAGCAATTTGAAATTTTAAAAAATTAAATCATTCCCTTACATCGTTTGGAAGGCAGAGTTTCTCATCTTGCAAGCTCTTTCTTATGTGTTTCCACTCCTCTATAATTAGCAATAAAGGTGGGTTAAATTCACCAGGAACATCAGTTTCTGACCAAAAAACTGAAAAAAATAGCTTTTTGTGAGAAATACGTGAAGCGGAATAGTGATTTGATGCTAATATTTTTTGATGCTTTTTTTTTTTTTACACATATACAGGCACACACTAAACCATATTGTCAGTGGCTTTTTTATGGCTTTATGCACTAAATCGTGTTTTCTCATGATCTCAACACACTTTTTGCCACCCACTGCAACACATGCTCTGAGTAAATGTTGTAAAACCAGCTAGCAACGTGTTTTACTAACTGATGGACTTTTGTTTTTTTTTTTTTTCCAGTGCATTATCTCAAAATTAGTCAGCCCACTGCCCATGTATGAGGACAAGATACAAGCAGCAATGGTGAGTTCAACCGTTTTTAAAAGTGCTACTTTCTCCAGGTTGCACACTATGAACTGGTATGTAGGGCAGATATTGGCAAGCATTCAAGCTTATATTCACACCAATCGACAATTTACAATCGTACCCATCGTGTGCAATCAGATTTGATTTATTGAATCAGTATCTAACAGCTGAAGAGTTTATGAATTAGAAATTATTTATTAATCAACAACATTTTTGACCTTACAAGCTTATTCATCGTATTCATTCAGGTTTTATATTGAAAGCAGAGTTCCCAAGATGGGCTTTGTGGGCCTTTAATTCCACAAACTCTAGTAAGCAAGCAAGCGCTGTATTACAATGTATGTCAAGTGAAAGTGGACTTTAAAACAATTTTCACAGAAACAACATCACAGAAGTGATGTAGACTATTAACTATTTAGTTGTAGGAGATAAATTATAGGGCCCGAAAAATAAAATATAGTTTTTAGGCTTTTTGGTAATGCTTATGACAAAAAGTCATCAGCAAGATCACAAAAGCCAGATTATTCGGAACCACTAAATGTAAGACATCACGTGAAGAAAATGTGATCTTTTGTGTGTGAAATATAACCAAAAATATGGCAACGTGGTTTATCGTGGATAATCATCAAGCTCAAGTTTATCTGCTGGCAGGAGTTATGTCGGATTTTTAGTAGGGCCTGCACGATATGAATTTTTTAAGGTCAAAGCACTTTCCAATAATTGGGATAACAAGAATCCCATAAACGACTTAATCGTCTGATTAATTTGTTGATGTGCAATTTTTGCCGTCCACTAGTCGGTGCTGTTTCACTAGTGTCATGTTTCAAATGAATCACTTGTGGGTGTTCATGTTTTTGTCCTTGGCCTGTTTTTTCTTCTTCTGTCTTTTGTGTCCTGCCTTTCTTCTTGTCCTCTTTGGTGGTCCACCTTACTCTGTTTTTTCTTTTCCCTTTTGTCTGTCATCAAAAATCTCATGTTTTGTGGTTTTGTTCTTCTCTTCCCCCCACCTTGTTTTCTCATTGCTTCTTTTGTCATCTAATGTCTTCACTTTCTTTTGTGCGTGTGTGTGTGTCAGTCTTCAGCAGTGGATGTCAAAACCAAGGAGGAGAAGGACGCAGAGTTGGACCGAAAGATTGAAGCCCTGAGGAAGAAGAACGAGGCTCTGGTCAAGCGCTATCAAGTACGTGGTCAAGTCACAATGTTAAAAAAAAAAAAAATCGATGCTTCAGGTCATTTATTTTCTCATTGGCCTGCATTCATGTTACCAACAGGAAATAGAAGAAGACAAGAAGAAGGCAGAGCAGGAGGGCATCGCCATCACCACGCCGCGTAAGCCCCGTGCCCATGAGCAGTCGGAGTCGGACCGAAGGAAAATGGAGAAGGAAAACTTCACCATCACGGTTGACCTGTCCAAGTCGCCGGCAGCGGGGGTAAGTTGAAATCTAAAACTCGGGATGTTCTTTTCCAGGAAATGTCAGTCATCATCTACTCATCATACCCTGCGTCATTCACTCAGTGGATCTCATGACAAATGGTGGAGATTTCCTGGGCTTGGTATTGTTAACAACTTCACCATTCGATTCAATACGATTTCGATTCTTTAGGTTGGGATCCTATTCAATATTGATTTTACATGATTTGGCATCAGTTTGCAGGCAAATAATTTGTTAAGTTGCATCTGTTTTGAGTGAACAGATTTTACCATGGCTTGTTGCAAGATCAGCATGGTTGTCAGTGTTCGTGGTTGTCTCAGTTTGTCATGTTGCTGCCATACTTCAATGCTGTGTGGTATAGCTTACAAATGACCTTACTTTTCACTATTTTGTGTGTTCCGGATCTATATGGGATTCCAAAATGACCACAAATGTTGCATTTAATAGTTGAAGGCTTTGGCTTCACGTTGCTTGCTGCTTAGGATTTTGTTCTTGTTTGGTCAAGTGCGGCCTGTGTCGATACAACGTGAAACACAGGCAAACCGCTTCCTACTGGCCAGGAGGTGAAGAGGAGGTGTTCCTGAATTGATCTCGAAGTGGGGGGGGATATATTGGGATGCAGCAATCAACTTTTCATTCTTCCCTCCTGTCCCCATTTTCAGAAGCTGTTCATTAGCAATAATCTTTGCATCCAATTAAACTTAATGTAGCTGTGTTTCCATTTTGGCTTCGACATGGTCATGTCAAGCCTGCCACCAGCTGTGGATCGAAAATAGTGTCAACCCCCCAAACTGATCATTGACAGTGTCCGACTGTATACTTTATAAACAGGGGAACACGTGAAATATGTCATTGTCTGGTGCAATGCATCAAGCAATCGATAAATCAGACTGCCTGGCACTAGAACAGAATGCCGTGTGCGTCATGGAGAGCCGAGCCTGTGTTCTTGTGATTCTGTCAGTGCGCCTCGTAAAAAGATAAACATTACAAGGTTTTTCCTGGCTCAAATCAAGGTAGAAGTGGTACCATCCTGACCATGCGCCATGACGTGCATGCATTGTGTAAATTCAACAGACTCACTTTCTTTTACAGGAAACATACATTAAGTTAAGAGTTCTAATAAAAATATGACTATTATCACGTGAAAGCATTTGTTTCTTAAAACATGCATATCACCAGTGTTTCAGACCAAATTTTTTTTTAACTGCCTGTTGCGTTAATTAACTGCTCTGGTCTCGGCTTTCCTCCTTGCAAGTGGCTTCTTTTCCCTGTCATATCTGAAATGATAAAAATCATAAATGTTACTTTGACACAAAGGAAACTTTTTTATTTTAAATAACACGACATGCTCGAATGCAAAAAAAAAAAAAAAGAACAGCCAATATTTACCTGTTTGTGAAATCCGCTTGGGAAAATCATGGCACCGATTAACAACTTAGTGGGGGAAAAAAAAAAACACAATTTGATCTGTTTATTTTTCGGTAGCTGCTTTAAGTCTTTCCTGTGCACAGCTGTTGATATAGCGCCTCCCTAGTGGCGCAATGCTGTAACTGCAGTTAAAATCCATCACTGCCGCGACGGAACGTCAATCGCTCAATAAGCAAAACTGAAGCTTTACGCTGTATTGAGCAATATCAATTGGTCTTGCTGGATGAACACTGGGAAAAAACCTTGCGTTAGACGAAATGACCTTCCCTAGTAGCAGCTGGAAATCTCAGCTGTGGCTTCAACATGATGCTATAACAGTCCAGACACGCGCTGTAATTTGTTTAGATGTTGCTTTTATGTTCTGCTCTGTTTGCGTTACGCTCGCAAGAAGGGAGCCCACACTTCATATTTGATCGTGAATTTGGACGTTGAGCCTCCAGAAATCCAGCTCTCCTTTAAAATGCTTTCATTCATCAAATGCATTTTATATTTCACATCCACTCAGTAGACAAGTATGCTTGCCTTGATTTGTTGATTTTATTTTATTTTTTTCAATGTTAATTGTCTCAAAAGCCCATTATTACGAAGCCCAGCGATGCACTTGTGACCCTGGCAGCAGTCGCTGCTCCCCCACTATGTAAGGACTTTCATTTCGATCAACAGTTGTTCAATACAATTGTGACTCTACCCTTCAAGTATTCTGCTGATGCAGCTGCCTTGTTGTTCGCGTTGCATGTGTCTGCACGGCATCCGGAGAATGACGCAAGATTGAGGTAGAGGGAAGAGTATGTATTTATGTATGTATGTATTGAGCAATGTTATGTAGCGAATACTAAAATTTTCAGCAACATTTCATGAGCCTTTGACCCCCAACCATCAATATTACATGACATATTTACATAATCAATCTCACAGTCAGAAGAGCTGATTACAACACACCAAGGGAGTATTAATTCTCTCCTGACCTTTCAAATATTAAAACAAAAACACCACGCTTGACTTCCTCGCTAATCTTACTCAAAGGCCAATGACTTTGCTTGCTGCAGGACAAGCGAGTGGTGGAAGACTGGAAGCCCACCATGCCCCGCGGTCGGAGAGCATCGGAGGAGAATGATGGACCCCAAGGGCCCAGCGACAGCCGCAGCCCCCCAAGGAGGACTGGCTCTGGCCGGATGGCAAGGGGGGGGACCCCCAGAGGAGGAGGTGGTGTCCGCCAGGAGAGGAGAACGCGGGAACCGCGCGCACCCAGAGATGGAGAGCCAGGTGAAGGAGGAGGAGGACGTAGAGGAGGAAGGAGGGGAAGAGGAGGTGGTGGTGGTGGTGGAGTCGGAGTAGGAGGAGGAGGAGGAGGAGACGCATTGGGGACACCGGGCGGCGTGGACAGGAAGTCCAAGGTGAATCAATTTTTTATTTATTTTTTTACCTTTTCTTTTATTTTTGGCCAAATGTGACACGTTTCCTTCTCCCCAACCAGGAATGGGAGGAGAAGAGACGACAAAACATTGAGAAGATGAATGAGGAAATGGAGAGAATAGCAGAGTATGAGCGAGGACAACGGGTAACAAATACATTTGGATCGCATATGTATGAATTTCTGCTAGTGTTACACGATTAATCTGTTTTTGCAATTAAATACAAAATTAAAAAATCAAGACTTTTTTTGCGGCTTTTGTAGTTCAAAGCGCATCTCTTCTGATGTGAACTGCTTATGCACACAATATGGCTGTGAACAGAGAGGAGATAGCTTTTGAAAGCAGAATCAATATTTGTGCCCTCGCGATTTGGTTGCTATACGTCAGACTCGTCAAACTCATTTTTGTCGCAGGCCACTTAAAAGTTATGTTTTCCCTTGGAGGCCCTTTATGACAGTGAAACCACAAAAATGTTTTATCGTCTCATTGCATTATTACATTTACCCAACAAATTAATGGATTACTTGTTTTTAAATCAGTCAACCATGATAGTCTGTCAATTATAGTTCAATTGAGTGTATACATGGCAAAAAAAGTTGACACATATGATTTTCTTTTTGCGGGGGACACATAAAATGACGTGGCGGGCCAGATCTGGCCCTCGGGCCTTGAATTTGACACGTGCTATATGGAGCGACTTTTTACAACCCTTTAAAAATAAATAGCAACTTAGGTTTTAAATTACCCTTAACAGACAGACAACAGGAACAAAATTGTTTCCAAATTGTTTTCCACATGACAAGAGCCTGGTGGAAGGCAAAACATTGGCAAACACATGGTGCCCTGATAAAAAACAGTTCCTTTGAGGCCTATTAACTCTCTTGCCACCGAGCTTTGGTATGATATCCGCTGCCGCCACATTTGCTTGCTCCTTGACAATGTCAACATAGCAAAACATGTTTGTATGACCACATGTACCAGACGTTTATATTTTTTATGTTTCAGATACCTTAGGTATCGTAGATGGTACAGATATACAAACATACAGTATGGCTCGCCTTGTATATTTACACTGCTGACATTTTCTCTCCTCAGGCAGACAGTGATAAGCCCCTCCGCAACTTCCTAGATGACCCGCGACGCTCGGGCCCCGCCCCCGACCTGGACCGCAAGGAGGGCAGCAGAAGACACGTGCGCAACTGGGGCGGCCTGGACTTTGACAATGTCAAGACTGGCGGCGATCTGGAAAAAGAGTGGATCGTGAGTCAAACACTGAGAAAAATGGAAATGGGAAAAAAATCTCCCTCCAGCTCTCTGGGCCTCTATTTAGAAAAAAAAAAAAAAACGTAAACGCGCATAACAGGCTAGGTCCGGCTGCGTATTTGTTAGTTTCCTGTTTTATAATAAGTCATCAAACTGCCCCCATTGTCACCTACCTAAAATAATGGCCTCAGTGAATTTATTTTTGTTTTTTTCATAAATCACGAAAAACGGAACCAAATACTGCTTGTTTTGTATTTATTAACTCATTCACTCCCAAGATGTATTTAGATGGCTGGCCATTTTCAGACCCTTTCAGACCCTTTTCAAGTACAGTCAATATAAAATGAGGAGCTGGGATTAAACGTGTGGTGTCTGAAAAGACATCTAAATACGTCTTTGGGAGTGAATGAGTTAATAAATTCATTTCCGGGGTAGAATTGAACGATCTGTTAAAGGGTTTAGCTAAATTTAGCATGCTGTGGAGATGTTGAAGACAAAAGTAGAAATATTTTTTGTGAAAATATGACTTGGGCCGTTATTTTGAGAGGGTGACGATACGCAATGATGAAAACTAAAATGTTTTGCAGTTTTAGCATCATTCGTCTATCTTGTATATCCGCTTCAAATTTCTTGCAGTCGGACAAAATCTGTGGGCCAAGTTTGCTTTTGAAGTACAGTTGAAAATGTCCAGCTTGACAAAAATGACTGCTTCAAACTAAAAGTGCAGACTTTCTGTAACTTTTGGGTTGTGGCTTTTTGAGTCTTTTCTGTGTGTTTTAGATAAACACGGCCACCAAATTTTATCCTCCCATGTCAAACTGGCCTTAGGAGCTGAATTTTCAGGAGAATGCTCAAATCCAAAGATGGCTGCTTCAAACTAAAATGGGAGCAAGCCTTCCCATATCTTTATGGGCATGGCTTCTTGGGACTTTTTGTGTGGGTCTACTCATGCTAGACATGGTGACCAAATTTCATGTTCCAAAATCAAAGTGACTTTGGGGGAGGGGGGATTTCAGGGCAGAATTTTCCCCTGCAAAAAATCCTGGAGACGCTACCAAGAGTCATCAAACCCTAACATAGTTGCTTCAAACCACAATGGAAGCCTTCCCGTGTCTTTTTGGCCATGGCTTCTTGCGACATTTTTGTAGTTCTACACCTGTTAGACATGACTACCAAATTTCAGGTTGTTAAATCTTACTGGCTTCTGGGGCTGAATTTAAGAAAACAAATCCAGGAGTTGCTATCAAGAATCATCAAACCTTAACATTGCGACTTCAAACCAAAATGGCATCGTTACCTTGTCTTTTTGGGCATGACTTCTCAAGACTTTTCTGTGGGTCTTCTCATAACCGACATAACAACCAAATTTCATGTTTCAAATTCAAACTGTCCAGGTGGGGGATGCATTTTCCAAACAAAAGCAGGACGCATACAATGCCCTGTTTGAGTTTTTCTTTTTTCTTCTTTCTACCCACAATCTTGCTGTTGTAGACTGTAAATTTCCCCAGTGTGGGACAAATAAAGGATATCTTAATGATAAATGGAGCTCAAATTTCTGACACCATGATTCAAAACACTACATGTTGTATTTTCCTCTCCAGAGTCGGCGTCCCGGCCCCAAAGGTTCCATGGACATGACGATGTCCATGACGGGCCGCGAGCGGGCTGAGTACTTGCGCTGGAAGAAGGAGCGCGAACAGATCGACGAGGAGCGACTGGCGCGCCATCGCAACGCCACTGGACAATGGAGGCGGGAGTGGGACGCGCAAAAGACGGAGAGCATGTATGACAAGAAGCAGCGGCACCTCATTGCATCCACATACAGACCACAAACGTGTCGTTTTCGTTGACAGGTTCAAAGAGGAAGCAAATCCGGCGGCAGAGGCCGGCACGCCAGAGCAGGGTGGCAGGAGAGGTATGTTGCTGTTGCCATCGTAACACAACACATCATATACTTTAGTTCCCTGACATGATGACCTTGTGGGTTAAATATGATTTGGATCTTTTTCCAATACTGTAGTTTCTCTTCCAGGTCACTCACTCACTCACCTTCCATTTCTGCTCACACTGTACTAAGCAAGTGGCATTAAGTCAAGGAACAGCATCACATTTCCTTCCTGCCGGTGTCCCAAAAACTTTGTTCATGCCGTGTACACAATAGGCTGATGTACCGATGGAAGCTGTCATGTGAGCGGCCGTTCATTAAGATCATTAGCTAAACGTCTGGCTGTATTTCCTCAGAGCGGCATTGCTCTCTCAGGAGACCTTGTTGGTTTCCTTGGTCCATACTGAGGAATGACCGATCACCCACAATGAATCTGTAATTCCCCCTGCTCAGTGATGTCGTGGTGTCTTTGTGTGTCCTCCCTGCAGTCCGAGGGCGTAACTTTGCCAGCGGGCCCCGTGGCAGAGCCTCAGGTTAGACCCCAGAGTGGGCCTCTGACGTGTTCAAGCACTGTTTACATTCCAGTGTGTTTGCAGCGGCTTCTGTGTGGATGCGCATGCATGTTTTGTGGGGTGTGTTTGTGTTGGTGTGGTTGCTGTCAGTTTGTTGTGTGGAAATGGTGGTGGGTAACTGTGTGTGTGTGTGTGCGTGTATGGTATGTTTTGTGTGGTGTGTTTTTTTACGTGCCTTTTATTTATCTCCGTGTGTTGTAGAGGGGATAGTGTGTGTGTGTGTGTGTGTGTGTGTGTGTGTGTGTGTGTGTGTGTGTGTGTGGGTGTGGGTGTGTGTGTGTGTGTGTGTGTGTGTGTGTGAAGAAAAATGAAGTTTACCAAATTGTGACACAGCACAATTTGGCTTGATGGCAGTGATTTGCACTTTAACAGTAATAAATAAATAAATAAATAAATAAATAAATTCATTGCCCGCTGACATTAAAAGGAAAAAAAAAATCAAAAAATTTGGAGATACATTCTACTATTTACATGGGAAAGAGAGCAGGTAGGCCGGTGAATTGGGAAATCCGTGCATAATTGATACCAGTGAAATGTTATCAGGGGTATGAAAAAAATCAAACCCAAAAAATAATTTTAAAAACACGGATACAATGGAGGGAAGGCAAAAAAATGGGAAAAAAAGAGAGTGCACAATCCCATCTAAAATATTTTAAAATTAAAAAAATTGTGGGCGGTAGCAAAAGATGAAAATATTACTCAAAATTTGCATGTAAATCTGCTCTTAATTGGACATGGATGCGAAAATGTTTTCATTAAAACCATAACACACTTGCGGTTTCATTCAACAGTCACAGTAAAACATGTAAAAAAAAAAATCACCAATAATTAATACGTGCTATGTCATTGGCAATCACAAGAAAAATACAAAAAAAATCAACAAATTTGAAGTTACTTTTTCATACAAGATGACAAAACAATTGAAAATTTGGAGAAACTTGCCTGCTCAATGTAAAATGACAATATGTTCATGAATATCCATTTTTATGGTATTTTGTTATTTTCTATATCCAATCTTTTTTTAAATCGTGACATTCTGAGAATGATTTTTTTTTTTTAAACTTTCAAGATGCATTGTGGTAATTTTCCTCCGTGCATTTGTAGTTGAATATGATTTCCAGTGCGCCCCTCTTGAAAAGGTCGCAGCTTTTTGTCATGTTTCTTAGTCGTCAAGAGGAGGAGGACCTAGTTGTGTTGTGGTTGTTCTGGCCAGCATCTTTGGAGCAGATTTGCGCCTGCGGGACGTGAATACGTGTGTGCATGCGTATGTCTGTCTGTGTGTGAGTGTGTGTGTTTGTGTGCGTGTATATCATTGCACAGACTTGTTGTTGTTGCTGCTCCTGAAGCCAATACTCTTGTGGAGGCCCCCCAGAAATGAACAAGGACACTACGAGTGGTCCGCCTCCTAATGTCAAAACATGATGCATTCAAGACAGCTGGGAAATGTAAGGCTTCTGACAAGGGAGCTTGCATCAGAGCAGCCACCTAAATTCCATCCGTCCATTTTCTATAGCACAGAGCTGGTGTTTTTGGATGTTTTTTTTTTTTTTAACCTGAGAGTGCACAAAATTCAAAACATGAAAAACGTGAATGTCTTTGACTGGACTCACTTTTTAAATGATATATTTTCATGTTCATTAGGTATTTAAGATGACATGTTGATCATGTTTTGGTTTTCTTTGCCCATGCAGGACTTCCTAGGCCAGGCCTTTTGCACGTTGGGCGAGATTGTGGGCTCGCTGGGAAGCCGTCTGGAGAAAGCTTTGATGTGAGTTGGGCTCCCAAAAAATGTATTGTACACTACTGGAATCTTGACTTACAACTTGAACTCATCTCGTGATTTCATTGCCATGTATTGCACACATCAAATCAATTTCCCCCATTCCAGACCCTCAAATGTATCTGAAACCTTTCTATTTTCAGTAAAAGAATAGTGTATTGTTTAAAAACAATTACCTTCTAGCATGCTATTGTGAAAATGACATTTTTCCTAGTAAGATAGCTTCTGTTTGCTAAAACCGTCAACAACTTATGTCAGTGAACATCTACACAGCCAGATATGCTAGCTAGCTAGCTAACATCTACCTAATATCAGCTAGCATACTAAGATAACGCTAGCTAGCTAATATCGACTGGCATGCTACCATAACGCAATCTAAATATTGGGGTATCCCGTCAAATGTTAGCTTGAGAGTCTCCTAATTTTGCACTTTTCTGTAATGTTGCACAAACGTAGAAAGAAACATGGAGGCCAAAAAGAAAAATGCACTGTGATGCCACGCTAAGCTACTTGTCATGATGTGTTGTTGCAGGGGGATTCCTGGGAAAAAATGTGGGACATTGATTGTGAGAGCTGAGGAGCTGAGCAACTGCCGGGTGAGTCAAACAAACGTCCTTTGTGTCCTAAACGCACCACAGAGAGGTTTTGGTCTCGAGACACTCTGACACTCAATCAACCTACGTGTCATTAATGCACCACGAGAGCGAGTGTGTTTGTTTGTAACCTGACGCATAAACGTCGGACATGTTTTAATGCATCACACTCGGAGATGTTGTGTTTATTAATAGATGCTCCGATATACACATCCGACGTGTACTAAATGCACCACACTGATAGGGTTTTTTAAGGTAGTTAATAGACTCTCTGACACACTAACGTCCTACCTCATACGTGTTCTCAAGTCCCCACAATGTGTCCTTATCAGAAAATGCCTCAACACAAAAATCTCCTGTGTCCTAAACGCACCACACTGAGAGTGTATGTCAATCTGCACGATGACACAAAAACGTCCGACATGCCCAATATGGACCAAACTGCGAAAGTTTGTTAGTCAACAGACGGTCCGACGCACAAACGTCCTTCATGTCCTAAATGCAGCACAGAGATCGTGTTTGTTTGTCAGGAGACGCTCCCAACGGGGCTAAAATTAGAAGGCGAGTGTCCAAAAGTGGACGTTCTAAAAATAGCCCCTCACTGCTGCGACTGCCACTTGCAGCACAAGAAGAAGAAATGATGATGTCAGCATGTATCGTGTTTTCTTTATTTTGGGTTATTCTGTTTCACTTAGACAGTCTGTTATAGATGCACTCAACAATGGTGTTGCATTGAGCTCCACAGCAGCAAGAGTTGTTCTCAATATTCTAGTTGGTTGCAAGTTGCCATGGTAACAAGAGTCTGTTAATTTTGGCCCCAAGAGCGATTTATTTTTACTGTTATCAGTAAATGTCAATTATACTTACATTGTGAATAATATTTATTTGGATAATTTCTTATTTTATAAATAAATTTGTCCAAAAAAAATGGACAAATTATAGAGCGAGAGACAGAGAGCGAGAGAGAGATTTTTTTAAATGCAGAATTCAGCTTTTTTTTTTCTGTTCTTCTTTCTTTCTAACTTTGTGCTTCAGAAATATCATTTTAAGGATATTTTGTGACTTTCTCCAAGCACTGCCCCAAAAAATTACTTGATGCCAAAATAAAAATGCCTACGTTGATTGTTTCACCATGAATACACATGTACATGAGTACAAAACATTTTAATGTCATTAAAAGTCATCTTACAACATTAATCTTAAAAATACATGGCTTTCAGATATTTTGGGGGGAAAAAATGCACTCACAGAACCCATCTGCAAAGTTCATGCAACGAAGACTCTCTGTATCCTCACAAACGACCCAAGCTAAACTTTGCCACTCCCTGATGACAAAGTTTGTCTCAGTGGAGATATATCACTTCCTCGATACCATTACCATGCAACTTTTCTGGATAGACAGGGTTTGCGTAGCATCTTTTGGCGTTTTAGAGTGAGCACCGTAAATGAGAATAGGTGAAATTAGTCGAATTTGTAAATAGTAGGATTATTGTATATAGTTAGACATAAAATGGATGCATTTGGAATGCATCAGTGAACAATGAAATGAAGTCAAAAATGGAAAGTCTCCTCACTCCATCCCATAATACTTCCGTCACAATGTGCGTGTGTGTGTGTGTGTGTGTGTGTGTGTGTG
>CAAKHF010022250.1:0-18633 GCA_901007745.1 Hippocampus kuda | reverse complement strand
CGCACACGTTCCCTTTACTTTTCCCCCTCTCCATTCCTCAACCTTCTCTTCCTTCCCCCAAGGTGGACACTAGGCGCTTGAGCCCCCAGCCCGACACCCCTGATAGCCCAGTTTCCCCCTACCTTACTTCCCCCGATGAGGTAACCGCCACCCGGGGATGGTCAAAGGGGGCGAGCGGCATGATCCGCCTCCAAAAACCCCTCGCGCCAATCGGCCCCTCCCCGTCTGCCTCCCGTTGCCTGTGCAAAAGCATGACCTCACACTAACTGTTCATCGCCCTTAACACGCGTAGATTTTGATTGTTTGAATCAGCACATTAGGGATTATGATCAATGTATTGCAAATCATTCGGGCTTACTGTGGAAAAAAAAAAACATCACAGTGAATCTAAAAAAAAAAATCTACACACCCTTGTTCACATGCCATATTTTGGTGACATGAAAAAAAAATGAAACCAAGTTTGATCATTTTAAAAACTGGATATCTCACTCAAAAAAAAAAAGAAAAATCGGACTTGTACAGGTTTAGATCACAAAATCCTGTATTTGCAGAAGGGTGTGTTGGCTTTTTGTATCCACTGTATATTCTGGAAAACACTGTTGGAATATTGTGCGCCATTCAAATCATACGATGGCTGATGCGTTTTATTTTTATTTGTTTATTTATTTGTTTATTTTTAATAAGTATAAGTAAGGGCTTATTATTAACTCATTCAATCCCAGCCATTTTCACTGGAGCAACCCCCTCAATTCCAGCGTTTTACTGGATTTTGACTGATCTTGCAAGGCCCACAGAATATTTGGTTCTAACGCTATATAAACATGGAGCCTACCAAAATAAAGTTTGGACTCTCTTCTTTCAGCAGGAAAAAAAAATTGTTTCTATCTTTTTCCATTCTTCAGCAATTGGCATTACAAAATGGCTAAGTTTTATGAAAATGGCGATTCCTGGGCAAAAAACGGAGAAAAAGAGCTTTTTGTAAAAGCATGCATTTCAAGCACGTGAGGCACCACTGCCATCTACTGGTCGCTTTTTTAAATGATTTACAATGCAAACGGCTTATTCTCATTCACTGATTGCATCAGACCCTCCTCCTCTCTATGACGCAAAAAAAGACTTAGACGTACAAGTACGTCCTTGGTAGGCGGGGCCTAATTTTAAAAAGACGTACAAGTATGTCTTGTGGAATGAAAGAGTTAATTGACTACCAAGTCTGCCTTTTATTAGCCCTCAGCTAAGAGGGACTTAAATGGCAAATATGTGCTCCGATGCATGTGGAAGCCTTCAAGGTTTTCGAGTGCATGCTCGGCAACCGTCCCAACGGCAAAAACCGAATCGGCTCCGTTGAAAGGTAATTCCATCAATCTATACCGTTCTGCGTTTGACGTTGCAGGCCAACAGCAATGGCAACGATCCCTGGTCAGCGTGGAACGCGGACCCCTCGGCAGGCGCCTCCAACAACACGGCGTCCAATCCGGAGGGCACCCAGACTGGCAGGGCGGCCGCGGGCGACTCCTGGGGCGTCGCTGCTCAGGGCCACCCTCAGGCCTACCAGGGTCCAGGTAAGAACACAGGCTTGCCTTTGTGGTTTTTGTCGCAAAGATGACTGGAAGTGCCAAGCGCTGTCCATAAAAGTGGAATGGTGAATTATTTTGGGTGTGTAATTTAGGTCACACTGCGAGTGCCTTCCATGTGGTGCAAAAGAAAAAGCATAAAGGCAGACTGGTGTAATCATTACATCCCCTGGTCCTCAGGTTAGAGGGGTGAGGCGACTCTTAATCGTCATGTTGAAGGGTGCGTGTCTCTTAAAAAGTCTGAGGCAAGATTCATTTGTGTCATGTATTTTGTTTAGCTTCTTGCTAGTAAGATTTTGAATACAAGGCACAAAATATAAATACAGTGTACCTGTTCTGAATGGCCTGCCAATTACTTCCCCAAAAGTGCTCACCTTGGAGATTGCATTTCCATAAGAACTGTGTAAGAATACGCAGAAGTGGGTTTTTTTCCATGCAACTTGACACAAATGAAATATGTCGCCCATTTAGAAAAAAAAAAAAAAAACAATCTGCAGCTGCGTGTCGTCTGACCCAGCAGATATTGCGCGCCTGTCGTGATTTTTTTTTTTTTAAACCAAGCGGTGGAAAAGTTGGACTCACGCATGAGTCAAGCAGGCAAAATTACGACTGACCTCAATTCTCCCATTTGTTTTTGTGAAAGGAAAACAACATCGGAACAGAATGAACAGACTTTTTCCCTCTTTGTTTCTCTCCTCTCTTTCCAAAGACATCTACCCCTATCCTTACCTTATCGATTGCACAGGTATGCGATGCATGGTGTGCCCACGAATCCCGATTTTCTTTTGTGACGGCTAAATATTTAAAAGCATGTGACAACTTTTGCTCTTCGTATTAACACTGTGTTGATTGTTTGGTACAAGCTGCGACTGGATATCTATAAAAAGAAAATGGCGCCAAAAAGTGAAATCACCACCACCGGGCGTGATGTGATGACTTCTATCTGACAGTTGAGGTGAAAGCGACTAATGTTGGCAACTAATCCATGCGCGGGACGGATTTTGCTGCTTGCCAGAACGATCTGATTTATTTCTCCAGTTTTAATAGCACATTTCCTTGAAGCAGGTCTGTAAAACTGACTCATGTCAAGTTCAGTAAGTTGTTTTCCAACTTGCCTGGTGCTGTTGAAATGCGACTGATCGCTTGGGGCCCGGATGATCTGCATAAGAGACGGCTCGACGCGCTCGTGGTTATTTGCTTTGTGGCGTTTCTGTGAGGTTTGAAACATGTCGCCGTAAAAAAAAAAAAAGCGTCCCGAAAATGTTGTCATTCTCGTTTTTAATGACTTCTTTAAAACGCAGTCTTCAAACGGGTGCGCCAATCGAGTCGGATAGCACATTGAGGTCAAAATACAACATGGTGGGATCAAAATAGCGTTCCATTTTTTGTGTGTGTATTTACGCAGATTATTATTCTTTTTTTTCCCAAAACAATAAGTCGCCCTGAATGTCAACACTCAGTTTTGGACTAAGTTGTGACCAACACAAAAATCAGAGAGCTGTCTAAGCTTTGACAACAAGCAATTGTGAAGCTGAGACACGATAAGGAACATTACAGCCGTGCATCAAATTTACCAGACGTGACAAGAAGGGCAAAAGACGATGTCTTCATCGCAACCATTGTTCACCATTTTGTTCCACTTGCTTCCAGGAGCTGAAGACGACGAATGGGACGATGAGTGGGACGACAAGTCCACTGCCGGTTACGGCGAGGTCGAATCGGGAGACGGCAACGCCATGCAGCGAGGCGGCGCTCATGCGTCAATGAAACTCAAGTAAGGTTTCATCGTTTTGGAGCGGCGCTTGAGGTCTCAGCTTGGGCCAAAAATCGGAAAATCTTACACTGTTATTCCATTTCGATGACATTAGAACATCTTTCTACACGGATTCAGTGTCTTTTGAGAGACACTTTCATGTGTCCCTTTATTGGAACCGGTTTAAAGATCTACTTGGAGGGTGTGACATACAAAATACTTCCAACCTGAGTTTCCTGATTTTTCGACATTCGTTTGCTTATCATACCCCTCCCAAAAAAAGATACATGTTCATCTGAGGCATTCTGGATGTTGTCTTCATCAGATGGCTACTCAAGCGCTGCACAAGGTCTGTCTATAGTCAGTCCTTCAAAATAAAAGCAGATTATAATTACAGTGTCACCACACTTTCTAAAGCCAAGTGTTGGCTTATTTAAAAGTCACACTTATTAAAGAAGTGCAAAATTGTTGGCGTGTGACTGCTAAGTAAGCCACCATGGAGCCAAATAACCTGTGGTGAAAGTGTTATTTTACCCCTGTGCTTTTATTTTGAAGGCCTGTTTTTTTTTTGTTTTTGTTTTTGTTTTTTTGACAGGCTGATGTCCCTCAAACTCATCCCAGTGTTGCCAAGCAGATAGAGAGGCTTGCTATTGCCTTGAGTTGTTAAAAAAAAAAAAAAACGGGCTGTCGAATATGTCTTGCCGTCTCTTCATGAGTTGTCCACCGACACTTCATTTCAAATATCACCTCAGCATCACGTTTCCGGTTTGCCTTTCAGGTTTCCTGGGTTCTCAAAGTCTGGTCCCGAGTTGTACCTCCTGTGCAAGCAGATTGCAAAGGGCAAGGACAAGCTACCAATTTATGTAGGTTCTATTATTTTGTCCGTACAGTTCGAGACACTTGAACATTTGAAATGAGCTTGCTGGTGAAGAATTATTCTGTGCTCAGGATTGACATTGCACCTTTGTCCACTTGATTTCCCGCTCGAAAAAAGGTTCTGAAAAATCAATTGACTCGTTTCTGTAGATGGGCGAGGTTGGCCCGGTGTGGCTTTACCCGGAATCGCAGCTGGACTGTGTGGTGGCCGACCCCAAGAAAGGCTCCAAGATGTACGGCCTCAAGAGCTACATCGAGTACCAAATCACACCCAACGTAAGCGGCCCTGCTCCTGCTGCGGCTTTCACTCCGCCGTGTTGTCCGCTTGGTGCGTTAACTCGCCGCCCTGCCCATTTCAGACCACGAACCGACCCGTCAATCACAGATACAAGCACTTTGACTGGCTGTACGAGAGGCTCCTGGACAAATTCGGCTCGGCCATTCCCATCCCGTCCTTACCGGACAAGCAGGTAACAGGTGAGTGTCGCTCTTGTTGTATCTTTTGTCAACGTGCTAGTGTGATGAGTGTGATCTCATTTTTTGTTTGTTTATTTATTTATTTTTTGGTCTATGCCAGGGCGCTTTGAGGAAGAATTCATTAAGATGCGAATGGAGCGGTTGCAGGGCTGGATGAGCAGGATGTGCAGGCACCCAGTCATTGCCAGCAGTGAAGTATTTCAGCTGTTCCTCACGTATAAGGATGAGAAGGTACGGCGTCTTCACTTTGTACTGTCTTGTTGTTTGAGGCGATGAATAAAATGTTCAGGGCAGTGAATATGTATTTGTCTATGCCAGGGGTGGCCAACCAGTCAGAGACTAAGAGCCAATTTTTTTTTACTGTGTTACTGCAAAGAGCCACACACACACACACTCACACACACATATTGGGCCCTTAAAACAGGCAATTCGCTGACTAGCTTAGCACTTCTTTCTGTGTATTAAGCACTGTTGTCTGAATGGCAGCGCCATCGCCGAGGCATTTTCGACAATTGTCGTGTGAAAGCCCGGGAGCCGCATGGAAGCAGCCAAAGAGCCGCGAGCCGCGGGTTGGCCACCCCTGGTCTACGCGTTTACTGTGCTTTAACTTGACACGCGGTGTCCATTTGTTTTGCCACTGGAGAGCAAATCATCGGCATATTGTCTCACTTGAACCACGCAATGTAAATCCAGCCTCATAACAAAGTGCCGATATGTGATGGGAAAAAAAAAATAATGTGTTTGAATGGCGCAGGACTGGAAAACGGGCAAGAGAAAAGCAGAAAAGGACGAGACGGTGGGAGTGATGATCTTCACCACGATCGAGCCGGAAGCCGCCGACTTGGATCCTATCGAAGTGTGAGTGAAAGAATCGCAAAGCATTCCTCACAAAAACTCATTTTTAAATTTTTTTTTTGAACGTTCGCACACAGGGAGCAGAAATGCGAGCAGTTCAACAGGTTCACCAAAGCAATGGACGACGGGGTGAAGGAAATCCTCACGGTGGGCCACGAGCACTGGAAGCGCTGCACGGGCCGTACGTACACACCGCCGAAAAAAACCGCCATCGATATTTGACCACCATATGAAATCCCAATTCCCCCTTTTCTGTGAATTCAGCTCTGCCAAAAGAATACCAGCGAATCGGTAAAGCCTTCCAGAACCTCTCCTCGGTGTTCACCAGCAGCGGCTACCAAGGTACTGTGATAATGCGAAATATGTTTTGTCGTCACCACGCTCATCCAGGAAGTGATTGTGAATGTGTGGGGGGGGGGGATATTCTTCACTCTAAGCGCCGCGGGGAATGATGTCATTGCGAGAAATCTAATCGGAGCATCTCATCACATTGCTCTGATGTCACGGTCACTCGCACGGGATCAAGGCCGTTTTGCGATGTCTTCTAATATGCCGTGACGCACACCGGCGATGGCAATTATTCAAGAAATTGCGAATGGAATCATTTGGAGTGCAACTGGATATCGGAATCACTTATAAAAATTGCCACTTGGAGTGTAGTTGGATGGATTTTTGCATTTTAATGGGCTTTAACTCATTCACTACCAGACAATTCTAGGCCAAATCTGAAAAGACGTTTAAAAACGTCTTTGGGAGTGAATGAGTTAAGAAAGTAAAATAAAATCATCTTCCGCCTGTAGGTGAGGAAACGCTGACTGATGCCATGACGGCCGCAGGGAAGACCTATGAGGAAATAGCGCAGTTGGTAGCAGAGCAGGTAGGCGCTCATTATTTCAATGAATTTCAAATCATCTCTATTATTATGATAATTACAGTTATTCTTAGGATTTTTTTTTTTTTTAAACCCACCAATTCTGTCTTCACTTGTTCAAAGTATCCCCGATTGTAGTTTCTAAATCTGACTGAAATGTTGCTTTTTGTTGCCGGCTTCTGAAACTGGCCTTTTGTTTTGCCGCGACATGGAGGAGGAATTGTGTGGTAAGACTTGACGATCCAGACATGCGTCTGAGATTTTTTTTAAAGTTATGGTTTGATCTCCAAAGTCTTACCATTAGATGTCCCCTTAGCGAACAAATAGTGGGCACATTCAAATAGAAACAATCTCTTCTTTCAGGAATCTGCAATACTGGACGCATATTAGCTTTTCCCCATGTTCCCACTTATCAGTTGTGCGCTACTTCCTGCTTTGATATCCCTGACATGCTCAACAATGCTCTTCCTTTCAGTTCTAATCTAGACATGTTTTTGCATGTGGTGTTTGTATCTGTGTGCCTGTCATCGAATCCAATCCAGCCCAAAAAGGACCTCCACTTCCTCATGGAGACCAACAACGAGTACAAAGGTTTGCTTGGATGCTTCCCGGACACCATTGGCGTTCACAAGGTACAGCAGCCTCCACGTTCAGAACGCTATCCGTTACCTATAGCATGAGGCTCTCAGGTGAGCTGAATGGAGCTCAGCGGCTATCATGTCATTTTCAATTAATCGTCACCAGGTGAAAACGATGGGCTTTCTCGATTTTCTTCCATCATGTATGGAATGTAGCATTTTGAGTTTTTGTGCTAAAGAGAGGGGCCGAAAATTGTTTTGTTCATTAGCATGGGAGGACCCAACGATTTTGACATGTCTCCCTCTCTTGTGGCACAGGCCGCCATTGACAAAGTGAAGGAAGGCGACAAGTTGGTGGCCACGAATAAAATCACCCCTCAGGAAAAGGTCACCATGGCGAAACGAGTCAGCACCATGTCTTACGCGTTACAAGGTACGGGCGCGGCGTTCGGCGGGGTGACTCGCCCGGCGCATTCTGACCGTTTTGTCTCGCTTGAATCTCCCAGCTGAGATGAACCACTTCCATAGCAACCGTATCTACGACTACAATCGCGTCATGCAGCTCTACCTGGAAGAACAGGTCAAGTTTTACGAGACGGTAAAGAACAATTCTGTCACATGTAATTAGACAGCTCCCCCGTCCTCCCCGCCCCCCACACACACACACGCACACACTATTTGGATAAATGCTCTGCTCAGCCGCCCCTTAACGGCCTTCTTTTTTGTTTATGCTCCCTGTGAACCGCCAGATCGCTGCAAAGCTGAGACAAGCTCACAGTCAGTTCACGACAATGTGAACAGAACTGTCAAGGTGCGGCCGAAGAACTCCACATCCCAAATTTTCCCTCGTACTGCCGCTTGCGTCTCTCTCTCTCGCTGTCTCTCTCTCTCTCTCTCTCGCTGTCTCTCGCTCGCTCTTTTTTTATTCACTTTTCATCCCTCCTCATCCCCCTAGATGGATTTTTTTGAGCGCTAAACGGCGTTTAAAATAGAAAGGCCCAGCGCTGATTGCAGATGATGACACGCAATTATTGTTCCCTTTTTATTTTTTTCTTTTGAAAGATCTGCGGGGCTGGTAACGGGAACAAAACACGCAAAAACGCAATTTACACAACTGAGAAATAGCCGTGACACTGTAGGCGCTTTAAAAAACAAAAACAAAAAAAAACACCTTCAATTCAGAACTCAGCAAATTTATCGCGGAAACTACTCGGTGCCTTTTCATATGAATGTGTATGTTCGACATGTTTTCGGTGTCGCATCCCTCGAAGGAAACAAAGTGTGCGTGTTTGTGTGTCCGCCGCCTCCTTTCTTCCTGCACTTCCTGTTTAGATGACGGGAAGCTCCGCCCCTTTCCAGTCCTCTACCCATGTGCCTTGCTCAGTTGAACTGGGGGGGGAAAACAAAAAAAAAAAAAAAAAGAGCGAGAGCTTCAATCCAATTCCATTTTTGTTTTGTTTTTTTTCATTTGATGGACGTTTACATTTCAAGACCGAATGCGCATTTAATGACTATGAATGGATCCCCCACCGCCTTTAATCGGAGTCTGACGTTTTTATATGAAGGTGTAGGACCTATAGAGCACATATGCAGTTTGTTTTTGCTTTTCGCTTGCAATCAATCTCTACTTTTTTTTTTTCATGTGATACACATCTATCATATATGTATAAATACATATTTAATAAGCATGTTGACCGGCATCATGGGTGCATATGTACAATGTAAGTGAGGCCTGTTTGACAAATTGAAGGGTCTTTTGTGGTCAGTGCAAACTGACCACTATCGTTTTTGTAAAGGCAGACTTTGAAGGTGAAGGTGCATTGGCTCATATTTGTACATGTGTGCCTAATGAAGTGGCTGGTGAGTGTACAGTACATACAAATAAATATACACTATTCCATCAGGTGCCGTTTTTGTCTTTTGATTTTGTGCGTTAAGGAGTACAAACATAAATAGATTAGGTTTATTAGACAATAATGTTCCTCTTCGTTTGAGGGTTTTTTTGTTTTTTTTAAATGTGCGAAGAATCCTCGTCTTGTTCTTGGTGTCCGTCCGTGCACAGTGAGGCCCTTATCCGCGCTGAGCAGATTCTTGCGTTGGAGATACGGTAACGAATGAGAATGAGCGAGCCAAGGGTCAAAAAGGGGGTTTGTGCAGTCGTGTCCAAGTGGGCGCGGGGGGTGAAAGAGGCCTTTTTAGCCCTGCACGAGGCTCCCGCTGTCAACAGGTGCAGCTGGAGACAAACAAGTCGTTTAAAGCAGCTGTAAAGTGCAAATAAGTTTGGCACACCGCGGAGAAGTGTGTTAACAATCCTGCCGATTTTGAATGAATGATTTTTTTTAAAAAAAGTAGATAAAATGAGGCTTCAAAATTGTGGAATTCAAGCCGTTCTTTCCGCTCAAACTCCGGGGTTGTCCGCTGAATTGCCTGATTAAACTCACAAACTTCATCTAGCATCTTAAGGAAGATGCTAGATGAAGACATGACGTCCGAGACATGAAAATATATTCTCTTCAAGCAATAGAGATGTCGTGGAGCATTTCCAAGATGAGACAATGAGGCGCTCTAAATTGCCCATGCCAGCCCGAAGCCCTCGTCCACATGCTAGCTGTCAAGTCGGAATTCTGAAAAAAATAATAAAATCCCTTCCTCGCTCTCCCGCTTTTTTCAGCATAACGTGCGTGCACTCACAACCATCAACGATGCGCTCTAAAGCGGCGACATCAGCAGATTTGTCTGAGTTAATAATTTTATTTCATTTTCATCTCATAGCTTGCGATTCATGAAAACCAAAAAATGCATCCACCTCAAAAAAATTACGATTACATGATAAACTATCATCATCTCTCAAAGATGACTTTGGCTCTTTGTATTAAAAGACTCATTTCTTATTTATTCAGCTGCACCTGTAATTTGATTGGATTTTTTTTATATATATATATATATACAATTTCCATGACACACTTTTTGCTGTTTTGTGCACTTACTGGTATGTTAGTTATCAATAATTCAAACAAAAATGTTTTGGATCTTCTCTGACCCTCAATATACTAATAAAAATAAAAACATCTAAAAGTACAAAAAAAAAAATCAGTCATCATGAAAAGTGTCCAGGGATTAAGTACTTGTGTATTGTTGTTGCCATGGTAACAGTTGGTCAGGGAGACCGATGTTTTCGAAAGGCGCGCGGCCGGATCATCATAGTGACTTTGCGTAGCGAGTAATAGTCCGAGTCTCTCCATGAGTGCCACACGATCCCGTCGGGGCCCAGCTGACCTTTGGCCTGAGGCGTGTAGTGGCCTCCCTGTGGGACGCAAGCACGGTTCAATTGGTGTTTTGAATAAATTCACACTCAAAACTTGTCTCGCTTGGACAGTCACCCTGTAGTAGACCCCGTTGAGATTGGCATAGAAGCATTGGCTGTACCACCATCCGCCGTGGGAGATCTCGGCGCAGATATCGCCGCTGTCGGGCGTGCTGAAGCCGTGCTTGTCGTGGTACCAGCCGAAAGAGTCCGACGCACTGCCGCTGAAGCCCGACACGTGCAGACGGTACCGGTGCTCCTCATCTTCTACACTGTGCCACATGCATGACAACTCATTCGTCAGTGAAATTTCTTTTTGAAAAACCATCGGAATGACTAACAGATCCCTGAAAATGGCAGCGCTGCATTGCTTTGGATTTGAGATCAGCACAGCTTTTCAATAGAAGATGAAGACCTGGGGTGAACCTTGGCTTGAGTCATCGGCATCGCTTTGGATTTGAGATCAGCACAGCTTTTCAATAGAAGATGAAGACTAGGCGTGAGTCTTGGCTCAAGTCATCGATGATGAGGGAGAGAAATACCAACCTCACCTCACACCCAAAAAAGAGTATGTATTATTTGCAACGCTTCTCAAACTATTTACACCAAGTACCACTTCAAAAAAAAGAATTTTGTTTTTTTTTCCAAAATGTGTTCCTTTAACAAAATTTGTGTTAGCCACTGTAACACTATGCTCAGATTCAACAAAAAACAGCCTCGTAAAATATTTTGACAAAATGATTTTTTTTTTAATTCATCGGGATGCTGGCCAGCTCTGCCCAAATTGACTTTATTTTTGTACCTCGGAAATGAAATTATTAATAAATCTAATCCAAATTTTTCAGAAAAAGCTGAAAAAAATTAACAATGGCCAATATTTTGGAGTGGAAAATAAAAAGCTGCTCTGAATTTTTTTTTAAATGTATTCATTAAAATGTTTTCTAGATGCAAATGTATTACGATGCTGCAGTTCATGCGGTGAATGACGAACACCATGTAAAAATAAAAGCCAATGACCTTCATGTAGCCAGTCAGCATCGCTCATGACCCATTTATTAAAAAGAACTTTTCTGATGTCTCACACAAAAGCGTTTCTTTCGAGTGGGACGCCCACCTGAAGTGCTGATAAAGCGCGTGCTTGTGTTTGCTGCTCCAGTCCTCCAGGTCTATTCGCAGGCTGTAGTCCCCTTGGCTGCTCAGTTCGTGGATGTGGTCGTTGCCCAGCCAGAATTCGGAGTGGAGGTCGCCGAAACCGGCCCTGTATTCACGCCAGCTGCGGTCAAAGCTCACAGAACCATCCACCCGCCTCTGGATCACCGTCCAGCCGCCACCTGAGCACAAGCGAAACGTCACGGGAGGAAAGTGAGTGCGGGTGTTTTTGATTTGTTTTTAATATACAATTAGGTTGCTTCGGTGACACCGACGTGCACTTAGCATTTCCCGCATGGCCTCATTTCATCGTGTTTCTCCTGGTTGCACCGATTCCAGTCTATGTATGCATATTTTATTTTATTTTTTTGTCCAATTAGATTTCAGCATCTATGTGTTGCCATGTCAATCTCCAAGGCCAGGGGTGTCAGAATTTATTTTTGTTGCGCGCCACTTTGGAATTACATCTTCCCTCGGAGTTCCGATGTGACAGTGAAACCACAAAAATGTTTCATCATCTCATCGCATGATGACACAAATTAATGGATTACTTGTTTTGAAATCAGTCAACTCTAATAGTTTGTTCAGTTATTCTTCAAGTGAGTGTAAACAGGCTATCAAACTTTATCTCAACATTATTACATATGAAAACTTGACGTTTTGGTACAGATTTGAGCAAGATTAATGCAAATTGACACGCGATTTGCTTTTGCGGGCCACATAAAATGACATGGCGGGCCGGATCTGGCCCCCGGGCCTTGAGTTTGACACCTGTGGCCTAGGCCCTTCAGAATCAGTAGCGCTAGCTGATGTGATTAAAAATAAATTAACAACGGGACCGTTCCTTTAATCAATCGGATTCCAAATTTGCCAGCAAGGTGGGCCTCGATGATGTCAGCATGTTTCTGTCATCTGATTGGTGGGTCAGATCGAAACTTGTTCCTGACAACTTCACCTGGCAATATATGTTTGTTGCCATCTGGAGTAGTGATGCCTTCTAAAATCATGACACGACAGCGGAAGTATGAAGAGGTGCCCGTTCAAATTGTCCAACAGATTGAATTTTACGACGCCCGAGTGGACAGATTTGCGACTCACCGTCAGTGTCCATATCGCAGTAGACCTCCACCGGCATGCCCGCGAGCGACGGCACCACAGTGTAGACGCCTGACCTCCTCACTCCGTTGTAGTAGATGGAGGCGCAGTCGATGGGACAGTTCCTCATGTGATGAATCGCTACAGGAAGCCAGATATAGCAACTCAGTGGGTATGAGGCACCCTCTGCTGGAAGACAGTTGTACTTTTCAGAAAGATGGAACGAACCCGGGTGCAATGCCTGCTGGGTGCTCATGAGAGAGTTGGGCCGGACGATGTTGATCAAACACCCGGGATTCTTCTTCACCACCTCCACCAATCGGCTGAGGTTGTGAACTTGGTTCTAAAAGGTGACACGAGCGTCAGAGAAATGACTTTCTGAATACGTTAAGAGTTGTCCAATAAAACAAAAAGGATACAATGTCAGAAATTCTAGGACATATTGAGACGTGTCAAGTGAAAATAAATATTTTATAAATTTGACAAATCACAGAAAAGAGTGTTGTGAACAAACATGCTAAATTTGAATGATTAAAATAAAACTGTCAAATGACTTTTCCACGTCGTGACAACGAGGCACTCTAAAGTGGCCTCACCAGTGCAAATCCTGATCCACACGTTTGCTGTCACATAAGACTGAAAAAAAAAGAACACTTAACTTACGCCTTTCATTCCCATCTGTGTAACAAACATGCACTCCAGGTCAACAATGAGGCACTCTAAAAGCAGCCGCACACTCGATAACAGCCGATCTGTTTTCGAAAGCGCATCCATTTTGAGTTTGATACCTGCAGGTTAAGGATGAGTGTTCCCTGTAGATGCAGCAGGCTGGTGGCCTCGGCGTAGTGCGCCTCCATCTCATGGAAACGACGCTCCAAGGTGGCGTTGAAATGGCTCGCGTCGTCATGCTGACACCGTGCAAAGCAACACGCCGTAAGCTTTCCTTGTGCGGACACCACACACATACACACACGTGTCCCGAGGCTCTGTTGCCGGTCGGGCGCGACATCACATGTCACGTGAGTCCACTTTTGGCTCAACGTTGTGTTTTCTCATTGGCTCAGTGGATCATGGCGCATGAGGCTAATCCTGTTAGTTAGCGAGGTCAAGGATATGTTAGTGGAGGGAGCGGGTGGGGGGCGGGGGGGGGATCTGCCTGCTGACACATTATGCTACGCCACTTGCTTCTTGCAACCGTATCATATAGTGGAAACCGGACAGTGGCAGAAACAAGACGCTGAGGGGTGGGGAAACTGAAGGCCAATCCCGCTTCTGACACCGCGGCAAGATTGGCTGACATGTCAACTGATTCGTCATTCGCCGTGGCGCTCTTGAAAACAATGAAAGACATTCAGGCTTCAGATGCTGCACCGCTGTCAGAATTGGGGTTGCAAGGTTGACAGACTCGTCTGCCATGTCTTTCTTGGAAACCGATCCCAATTCTGATACATCTTTAGTGTCCGCAGGACTCTAAGACAATCCCACTCCTGATGGCAAGTTGGTGTCAGAAGTGGGATTGGCTGCCCTATCGACAGACTCAGCTGCCGTGTCTTCGTCTTAAACCAATCGCGCTTCAGATGTCACTTTGGTGTCAGAATTTGGACGGTAAAAAAATCCTACCTCTGACACCACCATGACACATCTGCTGTGTCAGTCATGTAAGCCAATCCCAAATTTTGACCCCCAACATGACATCAGAAGTGGGACAGGCTCCCATGTCAAGAGATTTTTCTGCTGTGTCCTCGTGAGCATCCAACTTTTGACTCATTTTTAGTTCTTTGAAATCACTCCAACTTCTGACGCCGCATTGGCGTGGGATTGGCTGCCGCGTCATCGTACTCAAAGCCAGTATCTCATCTTTTAACAAAAGAGCGAGTAGGGCGAAAAAGGCTTTCCACCTGCATCTCGAAGGCCTTGATGCGATGCCGGTGGTTCCGCAGCTCCTCGCGCAGCTGTGAGATGGTCTCCTTCAGCGCCGCCATTTGCTGCTTGCGCTCTTCGTTCTCGTGCAGCCAATAGGAAACCTCGTCCGTGCAGCGGAACATATCGGGGCAGCGTTGCTCGTCCAGCTGCGGCAGCGTGGCCACCAGGCGACACATGCCGTCCTCCATCAGCTGGAGGTTGGCGAAAAAGGGACAAGATCCGCCGTCGTCATGTGTCTGCTCACTAAGGAGTCACTTTTTCTTTGCATGACCTGGTTGGTGTATTCCCCGCACTGGGAGCCGCCGCCGTTGCGCTGCATGGTGGCGTTCAGCTGCTCTGCCGCCGCCCCTGAGAGAAGCACCAGGAAGGCCCACAGAGCTGAGCCCCGAGCAGGGGGGTCAGCCCACCGCATGGCTGCCTACCGGGGCCCCGTGCTCGACTTCAACAGGTGAGGCTCTGCTGACTCAGCCTAGCAGGAGTAAGACGTTTGACACGTGTGGCAAAAGTACTCACATTTGGGACAAAATGGCAGTACAGATACAGTTGTGTCTTGAGATACAAGTTTAATTCACTCACCATGTTTGTAACTCAAAACCCTTATATCTCAAATCATCCTTCCCCATTGAAATGAAAAGACATGCCGTTAATCCGTTCCTGCCCCATTTGCTACATTTTCTGTTTAAATTAAATGGACATTGTGCTGCTTCTGGTGTTCACGACTTGGCCACCTGGGGGCAGTAGGATGCAGACATATGCACATACCATACGTGGAGAGACGCACTCGGATCCTCAGTGCAGCAGTATTAATCATTTTTTGCCGAGGAAAAACAAAATATGCCTTTGAGTATTGTTATATTAAGCGAGGGGATAAGGGTTAAACATGATAAAAAATGTGTACCCCCTCAAAAATGCTAAATTAGCTCTTAATAATAACAGGGGGAAAAACTTCCTGTTTTTTTAATTTGAACTGCAAATTTTTGATGCTCAAGCAAAGTACAGTTACATGAAAAATGTACTCAAGTGCAGTAAATTGCCATTCGTCAGCATTTGTAGGACACTCAATGGAGCTACTGACCTCACTGAGAGACAACCTCCGACCCCGTCCTGGGCCCTGCGCTTTGGTGCAAGGGCCCCTTTCCATGCTCCACGTCCTCCTTTTTCTTTTTTCTTTTTTTTTTGTTGCCGTTGTCGCTCTCTGAGCTGCTGTGTGGCTGTTTGCGTCTTCTGGCGTCTTACTTTGCGCTCTCCCTTTCACTAGACATCTTAGGCCCATAATCCTCCTGTAAGAGGATTCACGCACAGTGAGAGAGAAAGAGCAAGGCAAATGGGGAGATGGTGTTGAAATTAGAGGAGAGGGGATGTGCATAAGAGGAAAAAGAAACGCATCCACTGTACTTTTATTTTTCAATTCAGAAGTGTCCTATACAGAAGAAAAAAAAAGTTTTTTCAATTTCAAGCACTTGATTTCAACGATTTTCAAAAATTAACTTAAAATTAGTATGTTTTTTTCTGACAAATATTTACTTCAGTTCCAAACATTTAGTAAAAACACAAAAAACAAAAAAAAACCTAATTTTTTTTAAATTGACTTTGTTCTGTAACCTCAAATCATATGCCCCTTAGAAAGGAATGCAAATGCGATTAATCCGTTCCTGCCGCCCCAAAAAACAATTGTGTAATCTTTTTTTGAATAAGGAAAATGACACTAATATATTTCACTGACAGTGCAAACATTAATTAAAGAGAATGTAAAGAATCGAATAGTTTACGTTAAATTTTCAAATTACATTCAATGGACATTGCGCGGCGACCAAAACATTTTTTAAGAGGGTAAGTTGCATACATTCACAATACTTGCACATTGTATTACAGTCACGCCTCGTTCATCCTTCGCGGTGTCGCTGTTTCACAGATATTTTTTGTGCATTTAATTATTATTATTATCTACAGAGACTGTAGACTAATGTCAACAGTCTCCGTGCCTCATCGCTGCAAATCTTGCCAAATTTTCTCTGTGACAAAACCCACAATGTCACTGAAACGTTCTGTACAGTATTTCTAAAAACTGTCAGTTGTTAGCAAGAAAATGCTTTTTTTTTTTAATGCTTGGGCCTGAAAAAAAGGTTCAATCTTTGTTTCATTCAATACAGTTTTGTATACATATTTTAGTGTATACATAAGAATTGGAAAAAATAAAGATGACTACTTTACAGATTTATCACGGATTCTGTTTGGAATGTAGCCTACGCGATAAATGAGGGATTACTGTATTTATGTATTTATTTTTTATTTATGAATAATTCATGAGATAGTTTCTGTAATAAATCTTTTTGAGCATTTGCAAAGGTTTCTAGCCCTCCCCAAAACCATCAATACTTTCCAATTATGAAATATACACTACAAAAACTGCAATTATTAAATAAAGCTAGAGAAGGCAAAAAAAAGTGCTGCATTGATTCATTCATTTGGTCATTTTATCATACCACATTTAAATCCATGTACTCATTTTCACAGAAAAAAAACATGATTTCATGTTAAGTCTTAAATTGATTTTATGAACAATTTGAGCATATCCAAGACATTCTTTCAGGCTCAGTTGTGCTTTTTTTTTTTTTGGTGATGTATATGTACACAGTCACAAATATATGGTAAATGATTCCATGACTTAATCCCACTCTAAGAACACTTAATATATTTTTATGATGGCATGAGGAAATGAGCTGAAGCTTCACAGCTTTCTGTGCATATTCGATTATGTTTTGTTGCAGACCGGCTAATCCTTCTCTTAGCTCCCAAGGGCCCGGCCGGGGGTGAGTGGGTGTACGAGGGGTGTTTATCCTATTATGGCGCCAATCCGCTAGTTCCGCCGCTGGCTCCTCCACATCCTCGACTTCCTCTCCGCTTGCGAGACGAGGTGACGACACTCTGCCGGTGACGTCACTTCGCTTCGATCAATCCGGTTGACTTAATAAACAAACAAACAAAAAAAAAGTCAAGCGTGTCGTAACCTAATTCAGGTATCGAACATTCAACAGGACAATTACAAAGACAAAGCCTTGAAAAGCAAGCACGACATACCAACTGGAGTCCATTGGCGTATTCGGGAGGGTGAAGCAAGGGTGACGACCACACGGTGGCACTGTTGTGCAACCTAATGACCCGGCATTGCCTTCGCGCTCAATCATGAATTGTCTTTTCCGTGTTAATCATGCGAAGGACACACACACACACACACACACACACACACACACACACAGATGTACACACAAAAACACACACACAAAAACACACATATATTCCTCGCCGCGCTAATAAGAAGTTTAACATCACTACTCGTCGTAAGTACCACTTCATTCCTCAATTAGTTGTGCGGTGCCCCTAACTAACACGTGAATGTGTCAATAATGTGGCCAACACTGATTATTTCCACACTAATGATGGTGCACAGTGGACTGTGAAGTGTTATCGCACCGGTTATCAAGACATCCCCACTCACAGCGTGTGGCTGTTCTCAAAGCAGCAGGCCGAATGTTTCATCAGTGTTTCTTGGCGTCGTCCGATGACGTCAGTCGCCAATTGTACTGTTGCATCCGCGGCTTTTGTCCAAAGTGGACTGTTTGCTTTTTAGATATAAAAAGAGATAGAGAGAGAGAGGAGGTGGCAATTGAACTTACATCACAACTAGAGGACAGATTTATTGCCAAAATGGAGTCAAGAGAAGGGCACGGCTGGCAAGATTCACAGTGAAAAATCAAAACAAAGGCAAACTTGTGTCTGCAGTGAATTCAGACATTTGTCTGTGAATACAATATATATGTTCAAGGATAACTGATGACGAAATAGCTAGAGCATGAACCACTTGATCATTTTCCTCCTTTTTTTGTGGCTGAAACTAAAGCATTACAACATATGACAAAGATAGTGACAAATGGGGGGTGTCACTCTCCTCCCAAAAACGGCCCCTCAAAAAATCTGCAATGTTTCCCTCTGTTGTGAACAAAAGTACAAAGTGTTGCAAAACAGCCACTGTGTGGACCAGGGCTTCATGCTGGCGTGACTGTTTTACAGTGCCTCGTTGTTGGCTGTGAGTGCACACGCTATTATTATTATTATTATTATTATTATTTTATTTATTTATTTATTTCAGCATGAATTGGATTCACTTTGGTTGCTGTTGA
>CAAKHF010022249.1:4990-16302 GCA_901007745.1 Hippocampus kuda | reverse complement strand
GGGGGGGGGGGGGGGGGGGGGAGGGGGGGGGGGAGGTGGGGGGGGGGGGGGGGGGGGGAAATCATGTGAGGGAAAGAAGGGGGGGCAGGCACACTCGGAGCAGGCACATCCAACCCAGGGGGACAGATGGCTAGTAGCCCTGGTGCATTTTCCTTATCGGTTTTCAAATTCACCCTGCAGGCTTTGTATGAGGCACACAAGTACACAGAGCGTCTTTTCAGGAAGCAAGACATGGTTCCTCCACTCAAAGAGGAGGGGGTATCTGTGTGTGAAGAACGGACATGGTGTAGGAGAGTTGAGGCAGGGGGTGATGGGGGATTTGCCGTTGAGGCAGGTTTTTCAGAGGTTAGGCATTGGAGAGGGAGCGTAAAGAGAAGAGGAGCTAACTGAGAAGGATGGTGTGTGTGTGTGTGTGTGTGTGTGTGTGTGTGTGTGTGTGTGTGTGTGTGTGTGTGTGTGTGTGTGTGTGTGTGTGTGCGTGCGTGCACAAGCGGTAGCGGGTCGGCCGCGGGAGGTCAGTTGCTTGAAAAGTCGATCTTCGGTCCAAAGAGTTTGGGTACCCCTGCTCTAAATTGTCCCTCCGTGTGAGTGTAAGCGCAGACGGTTGTTTGTGTGCTTTGCGATGGGGTGACATCCATTTCAGCTACTACTGCCCGAAGAGAGCTGGGATTGGCTCCAGCACACCCTGCGACCCATGTGAGGATACGCGGATCAGAAAATGGATGGATAAAAGTAAGTTATGCACCGCAATTGGCTGGCTACGAGCCAAGTCAGCTGGGATTGGAGCAATCCTAAAAAGGAGAAGTGGCACGAAAACAAAACTGAATGAACGGATAAAATTAATAAAGTACATGTTGACATGTTGTACAGACTAGACTTCCACCCCCGCTTCCACCATATATGGGGACACACAAATCGGGCCTGAATGCATTTTGCTTCTTAATTCATATTCCACAAACATAATATTGATCAGAATTCCATGATTACATTAGTGAGGGCACATAGAACATTTTGTAAAGAAAATTATTCACTTGATTTCCCCTTTTAGTGCAAGAACTCAATTTGTGCATTTAGCATTTCGATCAGTGGTGTCAAACATACGGCCCGCGGGTCGCAACCGGCCCACAAGGAGGTTCGATCAGGCCCACAGGATAATTTAAAAGTGAAAAAAAAAGCATAAAAGACACGGAATGAATATTTTTAATAAGGTGCAATTCTTGGAGTATCCGCTAGATCTGTTTATTAAATTTAAACTTTTTCCAAATGTTCTTGTGCTTCTTTAGACCAAATCAAAGGAAATACATTATTTTGGTTATTTATAGCAGAGTATGGTATAATTTTAATGGTCCGGCCCACATTACATCTACCGAGGCCGTATGTGGCCCACAATGTGAAATGAGTTTGACACCCCTGATTTAGATCACCCAGATATGAGAAGGTCTGGCATGAAGAAGAAACACGATACTGGTTGGGTAACAGCCTGTTTGTCCATTTTAAATTTAATTTACAATTGTTTTCTTATAAACAGTTCCAAAGTAGTGTTGTTCTTGAAAAGCCTGTGGTGTGCTAGACATGAATTGTACATAGACACCGGTGGATTCTGGACCAGCAACAGTCGCTCTAGAATATAAGATAATGTAGCAGAGGGTAGGACATTTGGAAAGGAGACTTGAAGACATGATACGGTCTAAGATAAAGATAAAGATCATCATACTGCATCATCTTTCACTTCTGGATCAACTGCTTGAGAGAGACGGGGAAAAAAAAAAAACCCGGTTCAACAGCTGCATCCTTCATCACCTGACAAGTCAGATGAAAGGAAATGCAGATTTGGCATCCTGCTCCAACAGTTTGTTTCATTTTTAGACAGCGCTTGATGTTATCATCTTGATGGCAAAGGAAATGCAGGTTTTCTGTGCCTCAAAGCTTGCAGGGAATATTAAGGCCGTCGCTGTGGCATAGTGATGACAAGATCAAAGGGCCTCAAATGCTCTCTTATTATTTTCATTGTAGGATGCATTTTACTGAGGCGGCGCTGTAAACAGGAAATAAGATAACAATGAATACATTAAGCTGTTTGTAGAGTTTCCGGTCCAGCTCTGAATGATCCAAGCCATTGCAAGAGTAATACTGTCCAATTATTTTGACAATATAATAAAGGGTTTCTGCTGTTATCTGTAGAGGTAAAACCACAACCATTACATTGGTTTGTGTTGGATGATTACTGGAAGGCATATAATTGAGCTTCGCCACAAGTTCTGCTGGACTTTGTCTTGGGTCCCCCGATTTGCTGGTATCCTTTATGATCAGAGTGAATTATATGAATCAATTCACACATAAAAAGTGTCTGGTTTTTAAGTATAGGTTAAAAACTAAGCTCTTTTGCCCTACCAATGACTGAGGTCATTCACAATGTTTTCCAAAATCTTGTTTTTACAATGTTCACTTTAGTAATTTGGGTGAGCTACTTTATTGTTTTGATTTGTAACTGCTTTTAAATGCCTGTACTTTTAATTATTTGAAGCACATCCAGTTATCGTGTGTGTATCAATAAAAGGGCCACAAAAATTTGAGACAGTGCAACTACAATTTTAATCGAGTTGTGCCGGTGCAACCATTAAATTTACAGATGTCTTTTTTAAATAATTACTGTTCCTGAGCATTTTTTTTTTTTTTTGTGTTCACAAAATTCTGCTGCAGACTTCAAACCATTTATTAATAATATAATTAAAATAATTGTGATGAATTTTACTTTAGAAGTAAATTTACAGTGTGTGCCCCTAAATCTTCTAAAATCTCAAGTTAGGGGGCGAGTGTGTTCCAAGTCAAACTGTTATGTTCCTGAATAATCCGGATAGGAGTGGATCCCACAAACATAAGGGCCGTTATGGCTGTTGCTCATCAAGGCATGCGCGTGTGCACGGTAATGGGTCGATCGCAGGAGGTTGGTTGATCGAAAAGTAGATCTTCGGTCCAGTCCAAAAGGTTTGGGCACCCATGATACAGACAAACAATCATTCGTGTTCACAATCACACCTCGGAACAATTTAAATTGTTCCATGAGCCTTCCATACATGCTTTAGGAATGTGGCAGCAAACCAGAGTACCCGGAGAAAACCCACGCACGAATGGGGAGAACATGGAAACTCCACACAGGAACGCTGGAGCCCGAATAATAATAATAATAATAATAATAATAATAATAATAATAACATAGTAACATTTATGAATTAAGGGGGGTTAGGTTCAGCAACTTGTGGAATTTTTTTCTGGAATGACATAGCTATAAATTGCATGGTGAAAAATCAGTACTGTGCAAACTTTTACAGCTAAAAAAAGAAAAAACAAAATATCTTAAAAAGCTGAGGTATGAGGAAAAAAGTGAAGATGTTTTGTGTTTTTTTAAATCAGCATCAAAAGGACATGTTTTACTGTCAATGGTTTTGTTTGTTACTTCAGTTTCTGGACTTTGTGTTTTGGATTTTGTTTTTCCAGTATTCCTCTCCAAGTGTTTTTGTCAATATATTTTGTTCAGTACACCCTGCTTCTCCTGCCTCACTGCCATCCCGCAACACAACAGTTTATTCATTGATATGAAAATACAACCCTCCATTCTTTTATAAGGAAAGGATCAAGTCGACAATATTATATTCTATGTTTGATCAACAGCACAATGCAGCAATATACACCAGTTATTGCCCGTGAATTGAATGTTTATTTCTCAACCATAAGCCGTCTCCAAAGGCATTTCAGACACTTTGGCCGTACATCCATCTGGCCTGACAACCGCAGAAAAACCAGCACCTCCACACGCAGCATGTTCACCTCCGAGATTGTTTGAGACCAACCACCCGGATAGCTTCCACACAAAGTGTCACAAACCGTCTCAGTCAAGCTGATCTGCGTGTTTGTCATCCTCATCGGGGTCTCAACCTGAATGCAGTTTGTCGTCATAACTGACTTGAGTGAGCAAATGCTCACATGCGATGGCGTCTGGCACTTTGGCGAGGTGTTCTCCACAGATGAATCACGATTTTCACTGTTCGGGGCAGACAGCACACAGCGTGTATGGCACCCAATGGGTGAGTGAGTGGCTTGCTGATGTCGCCGTTGTGGATCGAGTGGACTATGGCGGCGGTGGGGCTCTGGTCTGGGCAGGTGCGTGTTATTCACAAACACAGGTAAATTTTGATGGCATTTCACATGAACAGAAATACCATGATGAGATCCTGATGCCAATTGTTGTGCCATTTATCCACAACCATCGACTCATATTGCAACATGAAAATGCACGGCCCCATGTTGCAAAGGTTCTATACACAATTCCTCGAACCTAAAAACATCTCAGTTCTCGCATGGTCAGCATAGTCACCGGACATGTCACCCATTGAGTGAGCTCTGGATCGACGTGGATGACAGCGGGTTCCAGTATCTGTCAATCTCCAGCAAATTCACACAAACATTGAAGAGCAGTGGACATTCCACAGTCACAATCAACAACCTGATCAACTCGATACAAAGGAGATGGATTACACTGCGTGAGGCAAATGTTGGTCACACCAGACACTGACTGACTGGTTTTCTGACACCCCCCCCAGACCACCAAAATTTTTAAAAAAACAACAAATCTGGTTAGCACATCAGTCACAATGAAAGATTCCATGTTTCAAATCTCAGCTCAAATTTTTCAGTTTACTTGTTCTGCCTGCCTGTGTTTGTTTTTTTTTTTATCCTCACACTTGCCAGAAACATCCAGAATAATTGAAGACTACACCTCGCCCTTGGGTTTTAATCGTTGTTTTCTTTATGTGACATAAATGACGCCAGAGCTTACCCTGCCCCACGCCTGCAGTCAGCTAGGATAGGCTCCAGCTCATGTGTGAGTCATGACCGTGAATGAAGTGGTAGAAAATAAATGGCTGGACAACAAAGGGGATTATGCAATCAATGAATTCATGCTTTTCAATTCTTTCACTACCCATCCACTCATCCATCCATCCACCTACATTTTTTTTGCTTTCTATATCAGAAAGCTAAAGGTTTCATGCTGACTGCTATTTCAAACTAATATATAATGCCCAATTTTCAGCTTGAACCAGACTACACTGTGTGCTTGCTGGAAAAATGAACTCTATCACTTTCAAATTCCCCAACCTTATTTTACACTTTAAATTTGAAAGCAGAAATTTGTTGATTTTGAGTTTAAGCTAACAGCATTCCTCCACACCACTGCTCGGACACTGGCGGGGATCTTCGGCTGCACGCCTTCTTGATTGTCTGCCCTCCCACATCCCTGTCTGATTAAATCTAAGTATGAACTTGTGCACCACTTGCACCCTTCTCCTTGAGAGGCTTTCCCCGCTCGAGGGACGTGACTGTCAGCTAGCGCAAAATGTATTAATGGTAACTGTAGATGTGGCGGACAAATAATGTAGGTCAGGGGTCGGCAACCCAAAATGTTGAAAGAGCCATATTGGACCAAAAAAAACAAAAAACAAATATGTCTGCAGCCGCAAAAAATTTAAAAGCCTTATAATGAAGGAAACACATAATGTATGTATCTATATTAGCTATATTAGCCTCCAATCGAAATGACTTTGGTGGCTACAATTACACAATGAGCCTTCATGATTTTTTTTTTTTGCCCTGCATTGCATCCTGTCGACCAGGGGTGCCCATTAGGTCGATCCTGATCTACCGGTAGATCTAAGACAGGTCCCAAGTAGATCCGAGGAGTGTCGAGGAGAAAAAAAACAAACAACCATTTATGTGTCTTTGTACATGTTAGTAATATATTTTTTTGTGTTAATGTACGCTGCACCCTAATCATCTTATCAGTCTCATTTTCACCAAAAAAATATTTGAAAAAATAAAATAAAGCAGGTAAATCTTGAATTTACGGTGGCGCGTGATTACGTCACCGGAAGTTGTTATCTCTCAGCAGTCTGCAATTGCAGCTTGTGATCAGAGCTGTTGCGCTCTATCTTTTATCGTCATTATTCTCATTCAGAGTTTGCTTCGTGTACAATTCACCGAGGGCACGGGCAAAGAATAGGAATCTAGGAGGGTCCAGGGAATCACTTTAAAACGGTACGTGTGAGCTACGATAGTTAACAGGCTGCAAAAGTGCGTTGCATGCCTCAGTTTCAGGCTGTTTCTCATCATGCTGTGCGTGTGCGCGCGAGGTTAGTTGATCGAAAAGTAGATCTTCGATCCAAAAAGTTTGGGCACCCCTGCTGTAGACTGTAGAGCATGGGTGCACAACCTTTTTTGACTGAAGTTCTACTTTTCGATCAACCAGCCTCCCGAGATCAACCCATTACCGCACGTGCTCATACGCTCACACTTACACACGCTTGCTGAGGCATGGGACACACTTTTGCACCGTGTTAACTATCGGAGCTCACGTGTACCGTTTAAAAATGCTCCTCTCTGCCCTCCAGATTCCCATTCTCTGCCAGTAGCCTCGGTGAATTGTACATGAAATGTACCTGGCATCCCGTCCTGCTAATAGAAACGTGTGTCGCAGTCTGTGATGTAAAATTTCGTTGACAGAAATGTTGGAATTTAATCTTTATTCTACACATATTTACAGCATTGGAAAATGTTAAGAATGTGTTTGTCATGTTTGTCTTCCTACAGAAACCATATTAAAATATATTTCCCTCTCTCATCTTTTTCCATTTCAAACATTTTTGAAAAAGCTCCAGGGAGCCACTAGGGCAGCGCTAAAGAGCCGCCTGCGGCTCCGGAGCCGCAGGTTGCCGACCCCCGGTGTAGGTTGTAGTCCGACCTACCAGTCCTGTTAGCATTAGCCCTAAGCGGCTTGCTCATCACAGAGAGCCTGCTCAGATGCACAACAGATTCAAGGATTTTAAAAAAAGTTCAACTACTTATTATCCAATCTTCTCAATCTTTATTAGTAACAATTCATGAACGGTTCTTTAGAACATGAACAAGATTGGCGAGCTGGTGCTTCTCTCATCTCCCTTTGCATACTTGTAATTGGAATTTGGCATCCATCAGTGCTCAAATATATCTTATAACTAACTGTTTGTACCATTGTGAATGCTGACCATGTTATTTGCAGATAAGCAAAGTTGCTTGCTCATGCGCAGACTTCATTCTGTTATCTGAAGGAGTCGCTGTCCAGAGTGCTGATTGTGCTGCATGATCTGCACTTCGGCACCTCCCAAGAAGAGAATTAAAAAAAGGGAGCGCCCAACTGTTCGAGAGAGAAGGCTCCATGACAGATCTCTGAACATGCTTCTCCAAACTTTTTTGTAGCTGAAATAAATCTCATCATTTTTTTTATAAATATTTCTGTTGTCTTGGTTTCCCTGGACAAGACATATTCTTCAGCATGCCCTGTTGAGTAATGGTATCTGATTTCTTGAGAACCTCATTCGAGACATTTTGGTGAGATCTTTTGCTCAACAAAAACTCATGTCATGGCCATCACCATCATTTGTTTTCGCAGCAGGTTTTGAAAAAGAGTAGGCGGGGTACACCCTGAGCTGTTTGCCAGCCAAACGCAGGGCACACATAGACAAACAACAACCATTCACACTCACCCTCACGCCTAAGGACAATATAGGCTTTCTTGTGTGGACTTTGCATGTTTTCCCTGTGCCTGCATGGGTTTTCGCTGGGTACTCCAGTTTCCTCTCACATCCCAAACACATATACGGTAGGTTAAGTGCTCAGTGTAAATCGTGGGTTGGTGTCCTACATTGTCAATGCTAAAAGAGGTCTGTTGCCTTGTAGGCCGCTCCGCGTGTTATGTCGGCAGCATTGTTAGTTGTAAACCATTACAGATGATTCCATCCATGCACTCATATAGTTCATATGTTTTCGTACAGGATTATATCCATGTACACAGAATACTTTGAATCAAATGTTTTTGTAAACAACAGTGGATCAGAGTTCTTCATTGATTTTCACACCTACCTTTTTCGGTAGGTATGACAATCAATGTTGAGAAAACAGGTCTACCAAGTGCTTGTAACAAAGGATGCTTGTCGACACCGGTGTGAAATTCATTCGCTTTGTGAGAACAAAACTGAATCGTTCCAATTTTCCAGTCCATTTACATGCCCTATTCTTTTCCTCTGGCCGCTCAAACAACTGTTTGCCTGAGTGTGAACAGCGCATCGCCACACAGCGCCGAGGCATTTCACTCAATAACTTTAACAATGGCAAAGAGGAGTTAACAGGACAATCAAAGATGCATTACGATGGCTGACTGGCGACACGGTATTCTGTAAATGACGTCATTTGCCGGAGCTTGCCGAACAAAAGCATTTTTGTTGTTAAGTGTGTGGTGTGTGGTCTAACTATCAACCTCGGTGGGTTGCGTTAAAAAAAAAAAAAAACGAAAGTATGCTTGAAATCGTTTTAGCCCCAAGTATTACTCAAAAGATGGTTGGCCAAGTTTACTTCACACCTGACCTTTAACTGAAATTCAATTGCTTGTGAAGAAATCGTATCATGTTTGATGCGAAGCATCGAGGGTGTTTTCCAACTAGGAAGCAGGTGGTTTGTCTCTTCAAGAATCTGACTGACCATCCTCCTCTGAAGCGACCAGGTGTCCTGCTGCCTCCTGGGATCAACCGCAAACGTCAGAACTATTTGTTCAAGTGGAGTTTGTGGGGGTTTAAACATGGTCGCCTTGTCATGTGCAACGTCCAACACAGCATTTCCTTTCTTCAGTGAGGCCTTGCTGAAAAGCATCGGTATGTTTGCTGTTTCTATTTTGCACCCGATCTGCCCCGTCTTTGTTTATAGATTGCACTTAGCTCGTAGGCACATTCACTGTCTGTACTCATCTGCTGCAGGCTAGCACCCCCTTGTGTTGAAGTGACGTATCCATAGATTTCAAGGCTGGGATAGCATCTGGAATCTCCATTTTAAATGAATATATTTTGTTGTATCTTCGCTCAAACTCAACAATGTAGTCCACCACAGAGACACTGCTCTCTCTTGTGATATGATCGAACTCATACCAGCCATACCAGTGTCAGAATTCAAGCCATCAACGGCAATTTCCAGCCAATCGCAGGCCATACAGAGACAAACAATCATCTGTGCTCACACATACACCTAGGGACAATTTTGAATGTTCAATCAGCCTGCCATGCATGTTTTTGGAATGTGGGAGGAAACCGGAATATCCGGAGAAAACGCACGCAGGCACAGGGAGAGCATGCAAACTCCACACAGGAAGGCCGGAGCTGGGATCGAACCAACGACCTCTGCAGTGTGAGGTCGACGCGCTAACTACTAGACCCCCCCCCCTACCCTCACACCCATTTTTGAACCGTATGTGTTAAGTAATAGAATGAATTATATTAAATGCAATATAAACAATGGATAACCATTGGAACGCTCTGTGCAGTCTGTGTGATCAGAGTACACTGTGTCTGGACAATTACAGAGCCAGTCTATGACATTAGACCAGCTGCTTCCTTTCAAATGGAAACGTAATTATTTCACACATTTTATTATGACTTCCATGGGGGTGAAACCCCTTCTGTGCATTATCTCAGCACTTAGACGTGCCCTGGTCAAAGCCAAGCTGCACTCAGCTGGTCCCAGGGGCACCGCCCCATTAAAACATGGCTTGTGGCAAGTGTCAGCGTACACTGCCGTGTGAAAGATGAGAGCAATAACAGAAAAGGGAGCATACCGCACAGGATCACAAGTGGGCCTCCGGGGTGAGAAGTGAGTTGATACTGTATGCCACGTGAGCCTGAAAGAAGGTTCATTCTGACGTCATTTTACGTACTTCTGCCTTCCCCCTTAGCCAGGAGCTAATAAACCGGTCCCCTTGATACTTGGATGTGACACATACTCTATGAAAAAATAATGAGGACTCCCAGGCATGTAATGTGTAGTTTGCTGAGGCACTTTGAATCTCTTGGTGGACAACAAATATGAATAAAATTAGAATTAATGCAGTCTTCAATGTAAAATAGTTTAATTAACCATGTATGGAAGCTACGAGGGAGAAGTCAATCCAGTATGACTGATTCATATCACGTCGTGTTAAATGATCATTTTACTGTTGCTGCAGCAAAAAGGGAAATTAAGACGAATGATTATTCATGATTTCTTTTTGCGTTCTGGCTTTTGTCTTCCAGGGACTTCAAAACATATGGGCCGAGAAATAAAGCAAGGTGCAGATTAATTCATACATGAATTCTCCTTACAACAAGCCTCCAAGCTAGCTTGAGCCCGTTGTTCGTTTGAAATTTGTCTTTTCTCTTTTGTGCTGTGGGGCTAGCCGCTGGGAGTGGCAGTTACATTTCATACTGCATATATTATCAGTATGTCACGGATGGTTTAGTGGTAAACTCACCTGACGGGTGTGGGCAGCGTGGGATCGGTTCCCACTCAGTGACGGTGTGGATGTAGGTATGAATGTTTGTTAGTATCTACAGGGTCAAGCAAAATGATCTGACGTATTTGTAGGTTAAATAAAAGGTAAATTAAGTAAAGAAACAAAAAAGTGTTTTAATTTTTAACGCTTATTTTATTTTTAACGCTTATGCCTGCAATGATAATTTGATTATGCTTTAAAAGAAGAACGCTTATGCCTGCAATCATTCATTGAACAACGCTTATGCTTTTAATAAAGATATAATGCTTTTAATCATTATATACTCACATTTATAATGAAGAATGCTTAGTGCACTGTGTGGCAGTTTAGGGACGCAACCACCTTTTCGAGGACGTGGTTGGGAAGAGATAAGTATTAAGACTAAACAGGAGCAAGGTTGGACAGTGGATGGAGCCATCAACACCAACTGCAACGTGATGTTTTTGTAACGATTGCACACATGTACGTAATTTACACTCACATACACACATAGTCAAACAAGTTCAGTGTGTCTTCAACAGCCCCCACCCTTTAGGTTGGACACACCTATGTAGTAGATTTCCCAATAAATGAGGGGGTGAACGCTTCTCCTCGTTCCCTCCTGGTACCAGAATTGAGTCTCCTGTCTCCTCCTTGTGTTTTATGTCTAGATGTCAAATTGATGGACCTGACAGAAACGTGCAGATACTGTAATGCCTTTCTGTTTGAGTATATTTTTAAAATTAAATCAGTCAAATGGGATCTATTATTGTCCACACATTGTTGAAGGCGTTCACAAAAGTTGTCTCGTAAGTTGTCGAGTAACTCGGCGGGTCATTTCATGTGGAATGGCAGTAATTTCTTTCCAAATTGCTTCTTAAAGTTGTTCAATAGAGCGAGGGCGATTAATGTACCTTTGACTTGAGGTAGCCCCAGAGACACGGGCGGGCCA
>CAAKHF010022248.1:0-12511 GCA_901007745.1 Hippocampus kuda | reverse complement strand
GACCGGTTCAGGGTGTCCCCCGCCTACTGCCCGAGGACGGCTGGGATAGGCTCCAGCACCCCCCGCTACCCTAGTGAGGATTAAGCGGTTCAGAAAATGGATGGATGGATAATAATTTGGTGCTTTATTTTTGTTAAGCACCACCTTAATTTATCCAAAAGGGAACACATGTTTCTGTGCAGTTTCTGCTGTTACTGGAGATATTTTAGCGGACTATAGTCACTAGTTTTACCAGCATGGATGAATTGAATACTTAATTTACCTTTCTAAAAAACTGTCGAATATCCATCCTGTCGACTCAACCTGACTTTCGGCAATGAACTGTCAGTTGTTGCGTTAGCATTTGATGTGGCGATGGTGACAGACTGTTGTTTCTGTATGCTTGTTGCAGAATAGCGAGACACCGGACACCAGAGTGTTCGTTATGTGCCGCTGTATTCAAAACTGCCGGCCGCACATTGCGCACAAACAAGCGCACACACTTCCCATAACAACTGTCGCCATCGCCACATCAAATGCGAACGCAACACCTGCTGCGTTAAGGAAACCTGGGAGATTTAACATTACAATAATGGCAGGTTATCGAAATATAACTGAAAATGGCCACATTACATTGAATTTGCTGCAATGTATTCGCAAAAGTAAAGGAAAAATAAATAATACTTTTTTTAAAATAATGCAATGAAATTATTTAGGGGGGGCTAAAGACATTTTTAGGGAGGCTGAAGCCTCCCTAAAATAGGCCTAATGACGCCGATGCTAGGGGGTATTTTCACCCATAAAGGTTTCGTTGTAAAGGAGTTTCACAGTACTTGCATTGTCCATCATTGTTGCTTTCCTTTATCTTCTTACTTTTCCTTTTGCTTTAACCCCCAGGGAGCCAACAGTAACCGAAATCTGGCACAAATTCTACATGGATGCGGCCACCTCGGAGCTGCCACATTACTCTTATCGCACAGATCCAAGTTGGAATGAAGAGTGGACGCTGTGGAGCAATGAGAACATGTTTCTCTTTTATTTGGAAAAAGGGAACACTTCAACCAATACATGAATTTTCTAGGCACGGTTTTGGGGGTGAGGGGTGGGAATGAGTTTGGCTTGTGGTAGTCACTTTTGGGGGATTTTTTGTCATGAGTTTATGAATTGCAAGAGGGGCTGTGGTAGCAACTGAGCAGTTGAGGCGAACGTGTATTCATCTATACTTTAATAAGGAATGATTGTTGAGTAGAAGGAATGGAAAATGAATACAATGCCATTTCTATCCGGTGTTAAAATGTATCGTGAGATTTATCTCAAGTCTTTACGACACACGAAGACTCAGATGTCACAATTTATGAACTCAATCATGTTGATCATGTTATTTAAAAAAGATTGCGATGACTGATGCATATGAAACACTACAGTTCGTTAAGTACTGTATGTAACTTTCAGTTTCCCTGTGCAATTAGATTGACAAGTACAGCTATTAATCATCTGATGGAATATACAGATTCCTGTCATGAAGACTTTTGTCACCAATTGCGTCTTATGGATGTAATGATCTCAATCAAAAAAGCACAATGAATAAATTCATTTTCAAAATGCAATTTCACTTGAAATTTAATATTTCAATCAAATGCACATTCTTACGTTTTGTGAATAAATTTATGTCATCACACAAGCATGGAATTCTGCAGAGCTATATATAAAATATCCAGAAAATTGCAACAAAATACAATTCCTACAAATTATGGCGAAAACAGGACTTTCCCCATGATGACATAAGAGCACCGTTTTTCATGACGCTCCGACAAGGAACCAGTTCAGAGATTCCAATCATCTGATTAACGAGAAAACTGCCTTTTGTCATTAAATCCTTTGTTGACGTGCTTAAAGATTTTGGCCTTGTGCACATTCTTGGATTTCTGGTACCCAAAACCACCACCGCCGCCTCGCTTTTGCAGCTTTGCGCCTTTGCTGCCGTGGACGTCTGAGGAAAAGAGCTGGGTTAAGGAAAAAAGGTGGTTGAACTATTTCACATTGCTCTGCTTTTTTGCTCAAGGCCGCGGCGCAATCAAAGTGTCTTAAAAGTAGGCCTGCAAGTGTGGAAACGGTTCAAGATTAGGACAGAATTCTCAATTTGTGATACATTTGACCCACGTGATATGACGCAAAAAGGATACTGAGATCGACGTAGGGTGGGACTTTGAATCCGAATGACAATGCCACCATAAGGAGGTTCAGAGTGTTGACGCTGTAGATCTGCTTGAGCGAGTGAGAGTCATAAGCTCGCACATAAGACTTGTAGGCCTCTTGGGCGGACTTGTGAAGATAGTAGTTCTTCTCAATCAGTTTCTCCAACTAAAAGACAATTTTAAATGACGTCAGAACATGACACCTCATGTACCCAAAGCACTAGATTTCTTACCTGGGACTGGATATCTGAGATTTTACTCCAGGAAAACTCAAACTCACTCAGGGGGACCTGGAGAACACAGCACGCTTGTTTTTAGCCGACTGTCATGAAGTGTCACAAACATGGGAGGCCATCAGCAGTTGGGAACATGTACCTTGGCTTGCTTGAGGAAGCGCAGGAATCCAAGCTCCTCCGGTCTCAGGATCAAGAGTGCATGCCCTCTGCCATTGATGCCTCGAGCTGTTCTGCCCACTCTGTGGATGTATTCCTGTGGGTGGGACGTTACTGTAAGTTTGCAGAAGCTTGGGGGGGATTCGAAAGGAAAACATTTTGAAGCTGCCCCCTCCTGCACTACACGGAATCACCAATGATGTGTGTTTGTTGAGTTGAGATGGTATAACTCGGTGGTGGCCTCGGCCATCCATTATGACATTGTCTGCTGGTCAGGCAGCATCTCGGCCCGGGACAGGAAGAGATTGGAGCGACTAGTCAGGAAGGCTAGTTCTGTCCTGGGCTGCTCCCTCGACACTCTGGAGGAGGGGGGCAACAGCAGGATGCTAGCTAAGCTAAAAGCTATGATGGACAGTCCCTCCCACCCCCTCCAGCCCGCCCTGACAGCACTCGGTAGCTCCTTCAGCCAGAGACTGTTACACCCGCGCTGCAAGACGGAGAGATACCGCCGCTCGTTCTTACCGACTGCTGTCAGGCTGCTGAATAAAAAGTAAATGATATATTTATATTTATTTTATATATATATTTATATATTTATTTAAATGATGTGAATTGTGAATAGTACTGTGACCTTATCCATATTGTATTTATATTGCACTTAATTGAACTGTTTTTTTTCTTCTTTCTTCTTTCTACCCACAATCTTGCTGCTGAAGGCTGTAAATTTCCCCAGTGTGGGACAAATAAAGGATATCTTATCTTATCTAATATACAAAAGTCTAATTTCATGTACGTGGACCCCTCCCCCGACCCCCAAAGGCTTATTTTAGCTGTGTGTACGGCATTCAATGAGGGTGTTTTATTTTTTCATGGAACACTTTTCTGTATATCCTCATTTGCACTGAACTCTTAGGAAAGACAAGTCCATTCTGTAAGGCAGGGGTGTCAAACTCATTTTTGTCACGGGCCACATTGTAGACCGTTTCCCTTGGAGGGCCGTTATGACTGAAAACATATAAAGAAGTCCAGAATAATGGTTCACTTAGCGATTGTTAAATTGGTATAATGAGGGGTTTTGGCAACAAGAAAATGCTTACAATATCGCGCTTATTTATTACATATGAGAAGTTGAAATCTTGGTACAGATTTTAGCAATCATCATAGAAGTTGACATGTTTGATTTGCTTTCGCGGGCCACAGAAAATGATGTGGCGGGACAGATCTGGCCCGCGGGCCATGAGTTTGACACCAGTACTGTAAGGCATTGTTTGGGAGGAAGCCTTTACCTATATACATTCAATCTATTTTTGTTTTGCTGTCATTGCGAACTATTTCATTCAATTAAGGAGGGCCAGCATTCTGTTCCTAACGCGGTGACAAAAGTCTAACTTGTAGTTAAGCTGGAAGCTGGGGGATGGTGAATCCATCACTAACCCTACGATAATACAGTAGTGAAGTTATAATGACAGCAAACCGTAGTATGAAACACACTGGATACCATAAATGCTAAATTATGAAATAACTTGCAGCACGACATTCTGATGATGCGATGCAAACTCATTCACAGTGCGCCATTTGTAACCCTGAAACGTATATTAGATCGGTGCTATGGTAAACATAGGACAATTCTAACATAAAAACAATTATAGAGAGATAGACAGATAAGATATATATATATAATACACAAAACTACACACAAAAAACTTCGCACATTTAAACACACTAGAGTGAGATTGCAGAAGAAATCTAAATAGAGTGTCATAGTCATCATGAGACCTTGGGGTCATCTGGGGGGTCGTATTGGACGATCCAGTCCACCTCTGGGATGTCCAGCCCTCGAGCTGCTACGTCGGTACAGAGCAAAATGCCCGAATCTGCGTTGCAGAACTGGAAGAAGGTGGTGGTGCGTTTGGTCTGCTTCTGCTTGCCCTGAGCAGTGGAGAAAGTGACAATGACAGATCGGCTACGGCAGATGACGCCAAGTGGGAGCGCTCGGTCATGTGCAGTAGGTCACGGCTTACATGGATGGCCATTACAGGGAGGTCAATGTAGTTGAGGAGCTCGTAGTGGAATTTCACAGACATGCAGGAGGAGAAGAAGACCATGAGCTTCTTCTTGCGGTTCTTCTTCAGGAAGGTGAAGAGCAACAAGAAGCGCTTCTCCGACGGACACACTACGTAGCCCTGCGGTCAAGGGGACACTCATGAAGAGGGAGCCCAGCCACGTCAGTGAATCTGTCGCGCCACCAACATACCTGCTCCAAACCATCAACGGTGGCCGTGTCCTTGTTGTCATCCACTCCAACATAGAGAGGCTCTTTCTTCAGAGAAATACGAGCCAAGTCCTCCACCTTCCGAGTCTGGGTTGCTGAAAACAGCATGGTCTGTCTTTTCTCTGAAGAAAAGACGCACCGACACTTATTTACTTGAATTTTAATTTGAAAGTCCCCTTGATAAATACACGTTACATTGCTATACAATGTGAGAAAAACTGACAAGACTAATGAAATACAACACCATAGACAGAAGTCACGACTTTTTCCGAATAACACTAAAAAAAAAAAAAAAAAAACCTTACTGGGCAGAAGCTTTATGATCTGCTTCAGTTCCTCCTCGAAGCCCACCTCCAAGATGCGATCAGCTTCATCAATAATCAAACACTGCAAGTTCTTGAACATGAAGCCAGGCGTGTTCTGAGGATACACGGCAAGGATAACAAGGAATGAAAAAGGAAAAGATACATCCAGTCTCAAGCAACAGTTCAAAACCCCAAAAGTGGACAAGCTAAATAGAAATGCGGCAACATGGAATTGCGATTCATCACCATGGCATTTGCAAGGTTAAGTTTGAAGGTTTATTAAATCCGGGCGAGATGTCATCTCTGTCAAACCAACTTTTTAAAAGTGTGACTCTGATTCAAGAACGAAAAGACAGCCGTGTTGTTACCAATCACTTATTCAAATTAGGCCAGGGTAATTCAAATTTTTTTTGTCCCCACATAAATGTGTGTGATTTTTCCTCCTGTTTGCTGCTTTTAGCCTGCTTATATGAACTGTTTTCACTGAAGACAGCAACGAACACTAAAGACTTGGGCTAAATCATTAATCAAATTCAAATTTGACATTCGTACGGTAGTTGAAGGTAATTTTCAAATTACAAAGGCTAGAATTTGGTAATATTTTTTAGGTGTGTACATTTATTTATTTCGTTATTCATATAGACCAGGGGTGTCAAACTCATTTCACATGGTGGGCCACATACGGCCTCGGTAGATGTGAAGTAGGCCGGACCATTAAAATTATACCATACTTTGCTATAAATAACCAAAATAATATGGCTTTCCTTTGTTTTGGTCTAAAGAAGCACAAGAACATTTGGAAAATGTTGAAATTTAATGAACATATCTTTTACAAAACATTTCATGAAGCACCTTACATTTCCTTTGACAAATGTGCAATTTACTTTTATCATTCACATATATGCATTGCAACTGATCCCACTGATTGTACAAACTTTAACAAGTGGTATTGAAAATATAGTAATGCATTTTAAGATTAAACAAGACTTATAAAGAAAGGAAGTTTAAACCATTTACACCGTGCATATAAAATCTAAATGTAATCCCTGCCTACAATTTACAAACTAAGGAGGGTGCTAATAATGTGTAAATGTGAGAGTGCTATTGATAGTGTCTGCTGTGTTGGGTCTGAGTGATGGACTGAGGCTGCTCTCTTCTTCTCTGATCAAAACAATGTTGTCTTCTAATCTGATCAAAACAGTCTGTCCCCTAGCGGATACTCCATGAATTGCACCTTATTAAAAATATTAATTCCGTGTCTTTTATGCATTTTTTTTTCACTTTGAAATTATCCTGCGGGCCTGATTGAACCGCCTCGCGGGCCGGAAGCTATGTTTGACACCCCTGATATAGACCATCCGGCATCTCAGGAGAGGAAAGCAGAGCACCGTTAACACTGTACAGTGGAGATGGGTGCTGCTGACCTCGCAGGGGTGTCCAAACTTTTTCGTTTAAGGGCCGCAAACAGAAAAATGAAAACAAAAATTTTTAAAAATTTGAAACACGCTAAGTGCGAACATGCACTTTGTTGCACATGCCGTGGTGCACTTGTGCCCAACCAAAGTACAACTCAACTTGGTTCATTTAAATGACCAGTCACCTCAGTGCAATACCTGCCAGAAGACACTATTGTGCAAACCAACATGGTTAAACACTTCCAGATGGATAGATAGTGTAGAGGTAAAGGAGTTCCCTATGATGCGCTAGCTCAGGTGAACACCGGCTCCGATCATCGGCACAGCACTTAAGTCACAATCAGGTAAGTAAAACAATAAAATATATGGCTGTCTTATGGCAATAAAGAGCCCGATAAGGTAAATTAAACCAAAGACCGAGGGTCAATTGAAACACATGTGCTTCAAAACTGTATTAGTTTGTGAGGGTTTTTTTTTTAAACACCACACTTAAAATGTATGATCAATGAATGTAGGTTAATGGAAGTGGACACAACAAAACAGTGTACATTCCTTGAAAATGACTTTTACTGCCAGGTAGTCATAATGGTATTTTTCTTTTGGATAGTTTTGCTTTATTGTCTTTTATCTGTTCCATTCCAGCTCCGGCCTCCCTGTGTGGAGTTTGAATGTTCTCCCTGACCCTGCCTAGGTTTTCGCCGGGTACTCTAGTTTCCTCCCACAATCCAAAAACATGCATGGCAGGTGAATGAAACATTCGAAATTGTCCCTAGGTGTGATTGTGAGCGCGAATGGTTGTTTTTCTGTGTGTCCTGCGATTGGCTGTCAATTTGCTCAGGGAGTACCCTGCCTACTGCCCGAAGACAGCTGGGATAGGCTCCAGCACGCCCCGCAACCCTTGAGGATAAGTGGATCGGAAAATGGATGGATTTTATTATTTATTTTAGTACTTTTTTTAGTTTGATTACAAATAAACTAAAACATCTAGAATTAGCGAATTACCGATTAAATAGAATGGAGCCTTGATTTAAGGGAACCAAAATAAACATAGAAAATTGTGTGTCACATGTACCTATTCAAATCTATGGCCGTTTTTCTTTTTACTCCTGCAGTAGTCGTGCACACGTGTGTCATGCTTATTTTGAGACAGTACAGTTATGTTTTTTTCCCTTGTAAAGCCCTTATCGATGGCTATCACTGTCTCGACATTCTCCTACAGATAGATCCGAGCTCACCTGGAGGTGATCCAGCAGACGGCCTGGTGTAGCCACCAGGATGTTGACACCATTGGCCAACTTTTGGGCCTCCGCTGATCGGTTGCTGCCTCCCATGATGAGGCCATAGGTGTGTACGTGGTGGGTCATTAGTTCTTTTAGCACACCATACGTCTGCATTGCCAACTCACGTGTCGGAGAAAGAATCACAACACCAGTCCCTGAGAGAAAGAGGAAACAAACACACAAAATCAATTTATGGTACCGTGATTAAAACAGACAAAGTCCAATAAGTAAAACCTGCGCAAAATCCAAAATCTACATCCATCCAATGTGCAATATTAAACTTTGGATAAGGTGAACAGTCATTACCATTCCTGGGCATAAACTTAAGTTTGTAGATGAGCTCTAAGGATGGGATTAGGAAGGCCAGGGTTTTACCACTCCCTGTCTTGGCAGCAGCCAGCACATCTCTGTCCACCAAAACAAAGAAACATAATCAACAAAGTGGTTACGTTACAAAATGGTTACACGTGAATGACCAGGAATCGGAAACCCACCTTCCCTCCAGCAGAGGACGAATGCTTTTGTGCTGGATGTCAGTCATGTGTTCAAAGCCCATCTCCTTCACTCCTTTCAGTGTGTTTTCACTCACCAGTTCCCCGAGAGAAGCAAAAGATGTGTCCTCAAATGCTCCTGAAAGACCCACACATTAGAATTGCAGCTCTATTTTAACTGCAACAACAAATGGAGCAAATCGATGTGTGTTGGCAATGAATTTCACGATTGAGTGTTTGTGTCACGTAATTATTACATCAGTCACTCTCTGCTGTCCCTGTAGCGTGCTGTTCCTACTGTGCAAGCCTTGGCCCCATTCGCTTTTTAGGGGGAGTGTTGAGCGCAAATATAGCGCAAAGTGCAGATTAAGTGTGCGCAGAGGTGGCGCTTTCTTTCATTTGGTATTTTGCTTGACTTTGCGCAGGTACAACTGGGCGTAAAGCTCAAGGCAAAGGAAGCGCCATTAATGTTGTGCCATTGGCTGCGGGTACGGATGGCTGCCAAGAGCAGATGGCACTGTTTTCTGCACACTAGGGGCCGTCGATATACCTGCTTAATGTGCGTTAGTCACTTGTTTGGGATGACGTGACCATTCAAGATGGAGACCGCAGTAATGCCCAGTGAGGCACTGTGTGTCTACCATGGTCACAAATACACAGAACCCGACTATTGTCCCAACACGAAAATGACGATGCGGCCGTTTTTACGCCAAACGCACACTACTTTCTGTTACAATATCGTCAGATGAGTTGGGGGCGAGGCAACTCAGGGTGCTCGAATGCCCAGAGAGGCATTCCACAGCTCCAAACACGCTAGACTAGACTTGCTCTGGCATCAAAATTAAGCTATATCCATTTCTATGACGCATGCATGGTCGCCAGTCGACCAAAATAGGGCCCTGTGTGTGAGCATTAAGGTGAAGTGTGTTTTGCCAGGCTGCGGGAAAAAAATTGGCCAAGTCGACATTAAAAAAATAAATAAAAAACTAACACTGGTGAAAACTTGTTTTACTACTAAAGATGCAAGTAAACATTTTGATGGGGTTTTTTTTGCCCTGATTCTGAATCTGCCATTTTTTTCTGTAATTCAGGTTTTAATAATAACAACAATCCAAATAACCATAATAATAATTATGATATCTTGACTATGAGAGTTAGGTTCAGCAATGGGTGGATTTTTTTTCTGAAGCATCATAGCTATAAATTATAGCGCAGCAATTTTTTTTTAAATCAGCCTTTTTCATCAGTCAATTTCACCTAGAGTGTCAGTAAACACCTTAAAGCAAACAATGTTGGACTATTTTTGAGGCCTTGTAAGCTAGCTTCCAAACTGCACTGACTCAGTATGCTGAGGGTGGGTGACACACTCTACCATAAAATGAAATGAGTGAAGAGCTCTCGAATGTTCATGGAGCAACAACCTGTTTGTGCACTTTTGTGCTCTACCAATTTCAAATGTGCAGTTTTTAAATAAAGGATTGGATTTTTAAAAGAAGTTTTCAATCAGATTGATCATTTGAAAAAAAAAACCCCGGACCTAATTAGTATTAAAACATTCTTGCAGTTGCAGTCCTACATTTCACGATACAACAAAACATGTACTTGCAGGCTTTATCAGAGGAATCAGAGGTGGCTCCTCATCTCAAAGACAACCACAAGAGTTCATGTAAGCCTTGACTGACACCCATTTCATGATGGAAACATTGAAAGGGCAACACTTTAAGGCATCAGAATTCATGTCTAAAACTATGCATGCTACATCCCTACAATATTGTCACCTTTATAAAGTTAGTAAAATCAGTATTTGCAAGTTTCAAAAATTTACATGTAATATAAACAGGAAAGAGCAATTTTACCACTTTTTCCCTCACACCAGCTGGAAAATGCTCCAAATCACAAGTGAACAGTCTGGATGAGGGTTTAAAAGTTAAATAAAATAAAATGACATGTACCTGTCAAGCCAGACGGTAGCTCAGGTAGATCCTCAACATCTTCCTCCTGCTCCTGTGGTTTGACAGTTTCCTCCTCTTCCTCCATCTCTTGTTGCCCATTTACTTGGTGCACACTTTTGACCTTTTTCTCAGCTAAGGATTATAACATTCATTTAAGCAAAAACAGCAATGGTGCATTTTTGGTGCAATTGTTCCTCCCAGTTTTGAGTTCTGTTACCTGGTGATTCAGCCGTGAGAGGCGCCTTTCTTTTCTTTTTTTTCTTTTGCTTTACAGAGTTTCCCTGGGCAGATGCAGGAACGTCAACTGGCTCATCTTCCTGCTTCTGCTGTTCCTGGACGAGTTTAGTCTCAGCTTTACACGCTTCTTGAGTGCATTTCTCCTCCACTCCTTCTGACCTTACTGGGGAAAACGTGTAGTTGTAATGTGGACTTCCAAAAATATTGATGTACTTTATTTCAACTACATTGTTTCTGTATCTACAATACAGAGTTTGAATACAATGGAAGTTGATTCGCTCCTCTTTCATCTATAACTGCTTCAGACAACAAAGTGTATGCAGGAAAGTGGTTAAGATTGCACGATTGTCTGCTTCTAATGTGTTGTCTTGTATTATTTTGTCATATTTTGTTAACTTTTCTTTTGATTGCGGCGCGGACACCCGCAGGGGCTCCTCTTGTTTTAGGTTGAGAGGGAAGAAATTTCATCTGTGCTGTATGTAATGGAGCACATTTGACAGTAAAGTTGTATTCAATTCAAAAAATTCAATTCAATATTCAAGTTACTTTTGTTAGTATTGGTTCCGTGAAGTGTTAAAAACACACATAACTAGCTGTATACAAAACATCTCGTTACATAAGTACACGACGACATCATAAAATTGATTACGGGCAGTTAGATGGACATTTACCACTGAAATTATGAGATGTTTACTTGTTGTAACTTATAATCACGATTAGAAATCATGCCGCGACAAGCTAACAACGCTAATGAAGCTAACAGTCACTGCCAGGAAGTGAAACATCAGATTTTGACGATCACTACTAACCAGACTCTTCATCCAATGTGTGCTTCTTGAGTAACTTGCGCTCTTTGTTTTTTTCGTTTCTTTTCTGTATTTTCTTGCGGAGAAGCTTCATCTGTAAATCTGCCATGTTGACCACATACACACACGTGTGTCAGTAGGCAGGACAGGACCCTTGTTCACGGCGCAACCTCAGAGTTGCCTGAATGCATCAAGGACCCCATTAGGTGACGTCCAGAATGCCCTATGAAAATACTAAGAACGTGATCTAAAAAAAAAAAGAAAGAAAAACGGCCTAATACCACATTACACCCCACGATTGAAGTGTACACATAGTTGAAGTGCATCTAGTGTTCGAGAGTGCAGGTTACAAGCGTACGAACTTTTTTTCAGAGTTTTTAAAATTAAATCCAAAATGCAGAAGATACAACAGTAGTAAATTAGATGCAATTGTAGTACAGTAATCAGTAGAAATACAATATACTGTATAACAACGAATTTCAACAATCGCTCAATGTAAAATCAAGATGTACAGAATATATGAATATAGAGGAGAAGAAACGAGAAAAAAATACAAGGGCAAACATAGAAAAAGGTTATGCTACAATATGTTAGGGTCATAAGAGATTATGGAAACACAAATGTATCAAAATTACGAACTGGCAGAACTGGGATGTGCGTGGTACGTCATTTGCCACTGCGTCATCCAACATGGCGGCACGGGTTGCTCTTTTTCCAATTTTGCATCTTAAAATTGTATTGAAACTTCAGTCAAATAGTAACGTTAAAACTTGGCCTCGGGCCTCCAGCGGATGGCAGCCGTGGCTCCATTATTTGTACTACAGTACAGTACTGTATTTGCGTCCGCGGCTTGACACATGGCGCATGCGCAGAAGGTCGATGAGTATGGCAACTACTCGGATGTCTTATAATATGGCAAATATTCCGACGTTGGTGACTTCAAAAACATGTACAGTGGCACCTCTAGTTTCGAAATTAACTGGTCCTGAAATACATTTCTTTAGTAGAACATTTTGTAAGTAGGGACGCGTTTTCCATGTTAAATAATAATAATAATAATAATAATAATAATAATAATAATAATAATAATATTAATACATTTTATTTGAAGCGCCTTTCACAACACTCAAGGACACTTTACAAACAGCAGTAAACAGAGCAAACAATGAACAAATAAAATAAATAAA
>CAAKHF010022247.1:0-14092 GCA_901007745.1 Hippocampus kuda | reverse complement strand
AACTCATTCAGTACCAGCCAATTCTAGACCAAGTCTGAAAAGACGTTTAAAAACGTCTTTGGGAGTTAATGAGTTAATAGACAGTATCAGGAGTCCTATTTGAAATACGGCTTTATTTCAACGGGAGATTCACACGCACCGAGCCTACTCTGCATAATCAGCGGCGATGGTGAGTCGTAATTTTTATACACTTTTTATTTGCAGAGTACCTTATTTTGAAGGCACGTTAAAATGTTGCCACAGCGACCAGAGAATGCTGCGGCCAGATAGGACGTTCCTCGTGTCATGATGTGCTTTGTATCTTGCGCCTGAAATCAGCAGCATTTTCACAGCCCCGCTTTGTTCAGCGAAAAGGTCGGTGCTGATGGACAGTCTGCGGCTGGATGGATGCATGGCTTGAGGAGCCGATGATAAGAAGAAAGGAGCGTCAGCGCAGAGCGCCGATGTGGATGTGGAACGGGGAGTCGCGGCTTGGAGTTGAAGCGGATTACGTGGGACAGGAGATGTGAGCCAATCTCTTTTCGTCAATGGACGGTACAGCTTCTTGTTGCTTTCAAAACTTAGCTTGGAGCAGACGTGTGCACATTTTCAGCATGACGTCTTTGATCCAGTAGTGAAAAGGACACTTTGATTTGCTCCTCTTTCATCTATTACTGCTTCAAACAACAAAGTGAATGGAGGAAAACTGGTAAAGATGGCACGACTGTCTCTTTTATGTGTTGTGTTGTATTATTTTGTCATTTTATCTTAAGTGTTCTTTTGATGGCGACGCGGCTCCTCTTGTCTGTTTAAGATGGAGGACGGATTTCATCTGTGCTGTACACATACAGCACAAATAAAGTTGTACTTGACTTGATGATTCGTGTTTATTATTATGTTTCGAAAATGCCAAACTTTTCATGCAGGTCATGTCACATAATATTATTGTATCTATCAGGCCTTGCAGGCCGGTTCCTGAAAATATTGTCTGACAAGAAACCAGTCCGTGGGGCAAAAAATGTTGGAGACCTCTGCTCTATATCATGGTCCTGTGTTTGTGTTTGTCTCCAGCAGGTGGCAGACGAAAGCCTTTCCTCCAGTGTGCACACCTGCTGCCCATGAGCATTAGCAGCCTTTTTAAGGACTGACAAGCTGCAGGCAGCTTGTCAGATTATTGGACCTTGTGCTGCTTTTTGTCAAGTGTTTGTTTTCTGGACCTCTCACTCTTGTTATAGTCGTTCTTGTTCTCTTAGTTCCACGTTTTATGTAAGTATAGTCTTTGTTTCGTCAGCTGATGTTTTTCTTTTGTCGAGTGAATTGGACTCGACAAAAGATGTCATTTCATTTGGTCATTTCATTTGGTATTCCCGATTGAACTATTTCCTTGCCTTTTGCAAGCGCTTTTTGTTCATGTTTTGTTTTTCCTGGTTATTGCTGACCAGCGATTTCTGTTCATACTTTGTCGGTGCGCTTTTTGTAAATAATTTTTGTGAAGGAGTTTTTGTGTATGTTTGCGGGATGCAATCAGTTTTCAGTGCGTCTTCGAACTGTGACACTCTCAAACCAATATACTGTTTACTGTAATGTATCAGCTCAACCTTCTTTGCGTCATGGCCCAGATGAGTCATATATTTTGACGCCCAGCAAAGACGCAAATCAAAACAAATGATTCACTATCTAACTCCCCATTGCACGATACGATGACTGTTGTGGTTGCAATCGTGGCTACTTAAAAACAACAACAAAAAAAATGCTACATACATTGCGAGCTTTCTGGAATTGTCTTACATCGTGTGGCAAGGTCATTGAAACTGTAATGAGGTCCAAACTTCAAGTGTAAGATGATGGTTGATAGGAATGAAGATGGTTCAGCTGGTGCCTTAACTTGCCTTGACACCTCAATTATTTTTGAAAACAACCATATTGTACCTGGTTGTTTTTAAGTTGTCACCACTAGGTAGCAGACAACGGTTATTAGTGCTGGAGCTGCCAGAACTGCTCTGACAGTTTTACAGTTCTTACAGTTACAGTTTACAGTAAGTACACAAACAACAGTGATTTTTTTTTTTTTTTTGTCTTCACAAGAACCGTTGACAGTTCGTTTAAAGCGCATGAGGAGTTGCTAAAAATTTGTGTCCTCCGAAAACACGGACATATTAATGTTGCAAACGCATATGATGGCTTGGACAGTTTTGTTTGACTCCATCAAATGAGAGTGAACTTGAATGCCCTGCACTTGATTATACAGGTGAGTGAGTAAGCCTATTCATTTGGGGAGGACACGCACAACGTCCATCCATCCATCTATTTTCCGATCCGCTTTATCCTCACAAGGGTCGCGGGGGGTGCTGGAGCCTATCCCAGCTATCTTCGGGCAGTGGGCAGGGGACACCCTGAACCGGTTGCCAGCCAATCACAGGGCACACAGAGACAAACAACCATCCACACTCACACCAATTTGGAGTGTTCCATTAACCTGCCATACATGTTTTTGGAAAGTGGGAGGAAACCGGCGTACCAGAGAAAACCCACGCAGGCACGGGGAGAACATGCAAACTCCACACAATAAGGCCGGAAGCAAAATCGAACCCTGCACCTCTGCACTGTGTAGCCGACGTGCTCAGTAGTTGCCCACCAGGCCGCCCACACACAGAACAAACATTGTATAGTATTACAATCATTGAGAGAGTTGATTTTTGAGAAATGCACAAAATGAGTTCTCGTTGGTTTGCTGTTTAGTAGTTAGTTATGTGTCATCTCTGAATGTAATTTTGAAATAAGAGAGTAACCGCCTTACTTACTGTTTTTCATTTAATTTTATGTTTGTGGTCTAACTGTTTTTCATACATGTAGTACTGCAACAACATGTAGTGGGTTCTTCTTCCTTGCCCTTGCACCACACCTCCACAAAGTTAGTTTTTTTTTTTTCTTTCCTGGGGGGTGCATCATCCTTCTAACTGTATCGTAATTGTTATTTACTTTTTTATTATGGCCAAATGATGGATGCAAAAACAATAACTAAAACCACAAAGCTACTACTTCCCAATACCTCTTCATAGAAACTAGATCCAACTGTGGATTTCTTTTGCTTTCTTTGTAAGCGTTAATTGACATGTTTTATAAAGCAAGATATTTTGTGACAGAAAAAAAAATTGCGTATTTTTCTTTGAATGAACAATGGTGCATTCACCAATGGAAGTAAAACTTTATAAGAGGATAGTGTGCGTCAAACTTGCACTGACCTGTTTAATAACAGGCTTCGGAAGAGACAAAAATGAGTCAGCGGAGGACTGAGACTTTGATTCCCTCAAAAATTACGCTGTCTTAAAGTGACATTCCCTTCACAATATAAAAGATCTGCATGTGGAAAGCTAGTACTGGTAGTGATGATCTCTCTCTCGTCACACAATATATGATAATTGGGATTCCAGACCTCACTGAAAGAAGCAAAAGTAATTATTTTGCCAGGGGCTTCACTTTTTTAAACACCCTATTCAGAAGATCGTTTTTATCAATCACCCTGGGCTTCCAAATACACACGTTATGAGCTTTGGCAATGTTTGTTTTATGAAGACCCAAAACTCTTTGTTGGTTTCTGTTTCATTATTCCTACAGGTGGCCAAGTTTTCTTTGGCCAAGTTGATACTTGCAGGAGCTCAACATTAACAGTTTGTGGAATCGGCCAAGTTACTATCCTACTGTACAAATTGTTAAAATCATGTTTTCCTTGCTTACATCACCAAGTTTCTGCTCACAGCCTTTGCTGCTTGCAGAGAGATCTTCCTTTGGTCGCTGCCAGCTGCAGCATCCCCTGTTGCCCTTCGAATCACCGCTGAGGTGGCTGTCATGCGGGTCGCCCTTTGAGAGGATCTGATGGACCACGTGACTCGGACACCTTTAAGAACAGGCAGAAAAGGAGTGCGGTGACGTGTTTTCTACAGTTCTATGTGCCAAATTGGTGGAAAGACAGCAACGGCAGACTTTGTGCTTTGGACTGAGATGTTAAAAATGAGCTAACCCTTTGCCCCAGCCGGGGGATCGGCTCATGTGCTTCTTCACCTCAAAAAGGCAGCGCTGTCCTTCATCGCCCAAGTCCTTGTCACTTTCCTCTTCTTCATCCGAGGCGGCTCTTCCCTCCACTGCTCTCTGAAGACACTCGGCATCTGCAAACAATCCAAGTCGTTACTTTTAGTCGTTACAAAGATGTGCACTGGAAGAAATGAAAAATTGTTAAAAATCACCTGAAAAGGCTGCAAAAGGAGCAAACGAACTTCCTGCAGCACAGCACAGCATTATGAGCTGATTTTTGGGCGGGGACTCACCCGCAGATATTCACAGAAAAACTATACCTTTAACTATAACTATAATATAGTCATTATTTTTGTGCTGTAGGATTTGACTTTACCGTTATTGATCACAGTCATTACGAATTAGTTCCAGACCTGTCTTACAGTTTGACTCCACTCCTCTTGCCGAGGCAGCTTCGGGAAGACAAACGCAGCCGGATCTGAAGGAGGAAGACAACACACTGTATCTCAAATCATATTCGGTACTCATGCTCTGTCACACTCCATGTGCAGTACGTTCATGATCACAAATGATGCGTAACTTAATGCGTAAACAAACTCACAGGGCCCTGTTTTGGCCGCTATGAAGGGGGCACTTGCCTAAACACTTACACCCCTAGCTGTGCTGCGGCCAGGGGTGTGACTAAAGATGACAATCATGATAATGTGTTCAATGAATTGACTTCTACAACGACTCAAGGGGGTTCGATGCAAGTTGTTGTGGTGTTTGTGAATGAAATACGCTTCTGAATGTTAAATCTAGAGGTGTCAATTTATTGTGTGAATTGCAAATAATTAATTACAGTCATATTTAGCACGTAGTGTGTTTTAGTCACATTAATCTAAATTTTAATCTCCAACTTTTTTGTTTCTGTAGGTGGGTTGCCTTTTGATAATATCCCTTTTCATGTGTTGGCTTCCTGTGTTCGAGTACTGTAGTTGAGGGTGGGGAAACAACTGTCAGTCACAGCCTGAAGCGGACATTGATTGGCTGTCATTATGTTTGGGCTTGTTTAGCATACGCTGATTGGCTCCCATTGGAGTTGGGCGGGCTCAGTAAGCAGCGGTGAGGAGAGAAGAGGTGAAAATGGAGGAGCATGTCTGTCTTGTCTCAGTACAATGAATGAACAATTTCCATTCCAAAAAGGCCCTGATGGCACTATTGACAAAAGTAGAGTGTTGTGCCTAATTTGTAAGAAGGAGTTTGCTGACCACTGAAGCAGCTCAAGTTGAGCCTCCCACATTAATGCAAAGCACCCAGTCGCGAGTGCATCCACAGCTAACGTTAGCACCGAAAGTGTTAAGCAATATAGTGAGCTAAAGCAAAGCTCTTCACCAAACTAAACTCGAGGGGAACACCCCACATACGAGGCATGACGTCAGCATAGTTGCTGTGTCCTCAGTAGCCTACTAGAAGTGATTGATGTTTATTTTAACACTTTATTTTGTAATGATGAACAGTGTTCTTGACTGGTACTCGTAAGAGGGAGCACATAACTCCTACTCTGGCATCTCTTCACTGGCTCCCCATACATTTTAGAGTTATTTTCAAGATCATCTTATTTGTTTTCAAATCTCTAAATGACCTCGCGCCACCTTACCTCTCTGAGCTCATCCGCCCCTACACACCTGCCCGGCGCCTCAGGTCTGCGGACCAGACATTATTAGAAGTGCCAAGAACTAAACTGAGGCTCAGAAGCGATCGAGCCTTTTCTGTTGCTGGTCCCTCTCTCTGGAATGACCTCCCACTGAACATTCGGCAAGCCTGCTCGCTGCCCATCTTCAAAACCCTCCTCAAAACTCACTTGTATTCTTTGGCATTCAACTCAGCATGAATTAGATTTGTTCTTGGTTCTACTGTTCGGTGCTTTCTACCGTCTTTGTTACCGATTTGTTTTACTGTTCATTGTATATGTTAAATTGCTCCATGTACAGCACTTTGTATGCAGCGATGGCTGTTCGAAAGTGCTCTATAGATACAATTGAGTTGAGTTGAGTGTTATTTCTGAAGTGCTAACTGACACACACTGTGGTTTAAGGGTCTCTTATTTATTTATTATCCGAAGCAAGTTCAATGTTGAGTACTTGTATTGCTCAGAAAAATGTTCTGTTTATGATATGTTAACCTAAGCACTTTCTAAGGACCTGATGTTCTATTTCATTTTTATTTTGTAACTCTTTGGAGATTTACAAAAACAAACAGACTTTATAATGCCACTTTTTTGTCTTTTGATCTGCCTCAATAATGTAATGAATTAAAAATGAAAAGAGGTTTTTTTTTCAGCACTTTTTAGATTAGATTAAAATATAGACTAATTAGATCATTTAATTACAGATCATAATTAATCTCACTATTTTTTTTGCTTGACAGCACTAGTTAAATCCTGTGTTTGTAAATGCTTGTAGGTTTTGTGTGAAGCACATTGGGTTGCCTTATGTCTGAAATGTGCTGGAGGGACAAAGCTGCGCTGCTTTGTCTTGCCTTATGATGACATCATCCACATAGGTCCACAAAGCTCAGAATCTGTTCGCCAACCTCACGATTAAATCGACCAGAATGGTGTTACACCACCTTCGCCACAACTTAGACCTGCTTTCAGTGGGTCCCATATTTAGTCAAACTTCAGCCACCAAATTGTCATGTGCACTGGGGGGTGTATAGTGTATAACAGAACACGCCCGCCGTCTGGCGGAAAGCCTAGCATGACGTAGCGCCGAAATTCCAAACATGCTAAAGGAAGTTGCACATGCACGAAAATGTGCCCATTTTTCCACCCGAACACATGTGTGCAGTCTACAAAATTAGAACCCTTCCGCTCACAAACGCAAACATACCTGTACTGTTGCAGTTCACTCTCCAGCTGGTTGATCCTCGACTGAAGCTGTGGCACAGATTCAGCTTGTTCCTGAATCATTCGCACCTGCTCAAGGCCCAAGCTCAAAGCCTCCCTGGCCTCCTCCGCTCGTCGCCTGATTAAGGTTATGAAAATGATCACATTTGAATATAAAAATGATCACATTTGAATATATCAGTTGCTGATTTGAATCCCGTGATTGAACCCAAATCCAACCGAATTTGGATGTTCTCCCTCCTGAGCGCAGATTCCACTCCCTGAAGCTTGCTCACTTCCTGGTATGCCCATCGCAGCTCTTCCTCCAGACGTTCATTAAACTTGATGGCCTCCTCCAGCTGTCCATCACGCGAGGAACGGATCAGCTGCAACTCTCTTAAAAGGGGGTCCCTCATGTCCCATCTTCTCCACAACCTCCTCCCACCATTTCCTCCAGCAACATTTAAGTGTCCTTTAATCCGCCGTGTTGGGACCAGTTTGCCTTGTATGAGGGAAATGGAAGTTGTGGGCGATGAAACACATATGGGAGCTGACTGCGTGGCGCCCCTCTCTCGTCTCAGAGCCACTTCAAGGGCCAAACAGCGAGCGTCACTACCCTGCAGTGCTGATCGGAGGTCCTCCACCAACTCCCTCAGAGCTGCTAACTCTTCTGAGAATGACGAAAGGAAGGAGGAGAAGTGAACCAATAAAGATATGGCAGTACTAAAGATGATCTTCATATTCTGCTTTTGTTGACGTGTTCAAAATAGAACCATAATACACTGCTCGATCCATTCATGACTCTGCTTCATTAAAACATGACTACAAAATCACAACTTTGATGATACTAAGAAGCATGTTCTTCAGGCGTGGGGTATAACATGCTTGCTGATTTCAAATGAAGTTTGTTGTACATGTTTGACATACATTGACCATGTAATGGTGTTTAAAATAAAATAAAATTAAATTAATTAAATGATGTGAAAAACAATTGTAAATAGCACTGCGACCTTATCCATATTTGTATTTATATTGCACTTAATTGAACATATCAGTGTTTTTTTTCTTCTTTCTTCTTTCTACCCACAATCTTGCTGCTGTAGACTGTAAATTTCCCCAGTGTGGGACAAATAAAGGATATCTTAATCTTAAAGTCATAGTCCTCTGACAGAACCCAAAACTACAATGTAGACTGCGATGAAAATGAGTTTGACACCTCTATTTGATCAATAGAGGTGGAGCAAACAGAATAGTCTGTAACTTCAACTTGCACTTTTGTGATTGGTCTTATTTTTGTCTGCCACTAATATTGTAGAAAAACGATAGATAGTAATAATAAGTCAAAAGCAATGGTGGGAAGTAGCAAAGTAAAAATATTTGCTCACTACACTTAAGTAGGTTTTTCAAGTATTGGTCATTTATGACCGTGTTTTAATTATGTACAAGATACTGTATATATTTTTTGACGTTTTGGTTTTACTCCTTACATTTCCCATGCATACTCCCTGCACCCGATGTTTTCCCCATGACACAGATTATCACAAACATGATGAGAATTTAACGTTAGCCCCCCCCCCCAACACACGCACACACACACACACACACACACACCTTGGTCGACGGGGGTGGAGCTGCTGACATTTGTTTGCTCTATCCAATAATAATTCCTATAGGCCCCTTAACATGCTTGCCCCCTGATCGACGCCCCCAAAGAGAGAAGAAGTAAACTTAAGGGCGGAGAGACACGTTTGCGGTTCAGGATTGTTACCTGTACACTTCACACTCACAATATATTAAATGTACGTGTAAGTGAACAAAGAGCTGGTAGTCAAATGGTCTTGCACATGCACAACTCAGCGTACCGGAAGAACTGTCCTCTGCATTCCGACCAGCTGTGGATCTGTTCTGGCCGTTCTGGCTCTTTGTCAGATCAAAACTGACATATTTTCTCCTTCTCACACGAGGCCAACGTAGCCGAATGTGTCTCTCCACCAGCTCCGTCTCCTCAGTAACGGGCAGTCGCCACACACATTCTCCTGTGCCTCTGCGCGCAGAACGCACACGAAAGACGCCGCACAGACGCGAGTGAAAGTCCTTAAAAGTTATCTGACTCGGCAGTCCGGAGCATACGTCTTTGAACTCGTCCTCGTCTTCCTCGCCTTCTCCATCCTGCGTTCCTTGAATCGTTTTCTTCACTTTCGGGACTCCGGTGACCCCGAGCACGGCGCAGAGGGTGCTGAAGTCCTCCGCCGACACTTTATCGTCCCGGTTGGGATAAGCAAGATGGTGGAAGACCTCTTGCAAGTACTGGTCTATTCCAGTGGCCAGAACGACGATTTCGTTCTCCACGCCGGGATCGGGGCAGTGGTGGTGGGCCAAGGCGCTCCGTAGCCACTCGCTCCTCCGCGCTGCTCTCGGCCAAGGCTGGACGTACTTCAAAGCTAAAGTTCCGCGCTCCATGATAGCACATTCACTTTTATCACGCTAAGAAATCTCACCTAAAAAAATGATGCCAAAGATTGCAATTTTAAAACCAGCCCCACTTCACCTAGTCTCGGGTTCTTTCCAGGTCTGCCCACATCATGAGCTGATCCCTGCTAAAGAAAACAAAGTCCCATTCAACCCTGACTCCACCCTCAAATGCAAATTCTTTGACTGTGATGGTCTCTGTGACTACCATTAAGCGTTTATTTTATGCCCTATTTGTGCACTCAATTGTTACTAGATGCATAAAACGAGAATGACTGGGAGCACTGAGCAGTATAGTAGAACTACAGTCTGTTTTCTTCCATTATTGGCCTCACATTGCTGTATGATACATTGTACTAGTCTAGCACAAAGTGTAGTCTGTGTTCTTGGGTAAAGGTTTTTTTTTTTCGTTTTAATAATTTCGTAGACGTGCACTAGCAAAAAATGGAGGTTTGCGCTGCTGTGGGAGTGAACATAGCTGACTTGATCCCAATCGAAACGGCTCCTCTCTGGTCTACATGTAACAAGAATAACACGCTCACTGGAGTCCATGCATGAGATCGGCGCATGAAAAGTACGTTTATAAGATCCTAACTTGCGGATGATGTAAAGTTGGCCAATCTGAAGTTGGCAATTAGGCTATGTTCACACTGCAGGTCAATTAATTTTTTTTTGTGCATCCGTGACACGTATCTGATTTTTTTTTTCCATGCAGTCTGAATAGAATAATTGTGATTTTTTTTCCAAATGAAGCCTCTTTTGTTTATGGATATAAATTGGATACGTATGTCATGTCTCTGCAGTATGAACACTCATCCACACACGTCCGACCGATGCATCATCAAATGCTCAATATGAGCAAGTTCGAGGGCAGAAGTGAGTTGTTTTGAGGAACAGCTGTTGTCTTGACATTTGACTTTAATTGAATCCCACTTGAAACATGAAGCTTAAAGAGGATATTTGTGGTATAGTAGTCATGCAAACGCTTCATTTATTTTGCGCGGCAATGACGTGACATCACCTTAAGTAGACATCATTAAATGAGGAGATCAAGGAGTGTCTGTCCGGGAGGATTCTGAACAGAACAAGGATTCCACAAACGTAGACAGAGATAAGAGACTTTGAACAAAAATATATTTATTTATAAAAACGCAAGACTAGCAAAGTACAACGAAGGACGCTAGTAACAAAGAACCAGGAAAAGGAGAGAACAAACCAAAAGCTCTTGCAAAAGGCAAGGAGCAAGAAAAACGTAATATTCTTTGACTTTGATTAAAGGCTTCATTTGTTGGGTCCAGAGTAGTGGGTGACATGGGGGTGGGTGGATTTTCACTCCCATCCCATACCATTCACATTTCACAATCATCAATAATCATCAAAATTCCTATCCTGCCTCAGTCCCAGATCAGATACACAAAAAAAATCCTGTCCACCTCTAGTTCAGAGTTCCATAAAGTTTTGGGGGGGAAAACGAATATTAACTATAGAAAAGTGAGCCTTTGTATTTAAGACTCTGTGAAGTGATTTCAGGAATTTGTAACTCAATACTAAATAGTGTATATTATGCTTGTTTAAAGGTAACTGCTGAAAACGTGCAAAAACTGAAAATGATTCAGTCATGAATTGGGGAGATATAGCGTGAAAAAGTCTGAAAGCAAAATTCTGACATGACAGTTAGTGTGTGAATTGGTGCTTTGCACTGACATGGCCACTTTAGAGTGCCTTGTTGTCAGCAGGTCAAGTCAACAACTTGGTGGGATATATTCCAATCGCTTGAAGTCTTTCAGGAGATATTTTTTCACGGTTCAAATATGTACCAGTAGTTGTGTGTTCGAGCGAGAAAGATGCTGCACAACTTAGCATCCATTTTTCAGGTGTAGTGCGATCTAAATTGACAGATGACAGTGTTTAGGGTTGTTCACACGGCACACATTTGCTCCGGTGCTGCACCGATGTATTTTGTTGCTATATATTTTACACCGGAGCAAAATTTGTGGAGCGGTCACACGTACAAAGCCGCTGAGCATGTTAACCTCGGCGTAGCACCGGTGCAGCCCCACTTGCGGTCACACGGCAGTTTCTGCAACGTTGCAAAAACGAGCTGTCGTGTTGGTTCTTTTTAAAACATACACAACTCAAGTAACTGCTGTACAGGCACGTCCTTCTTCTTCGTTTCGTGCCTTCTGCTAGAGAGGCGTTGAATGACCGCCCCCGAAAACGTAAATCAACGATGACTTCAATGACACTCAGAAAAGCAAACATATAATGCGCCAAACAGAAAATCAAGAGAGGAAATCACAAAATAAATTCTATGGGGGGTTGTGAACATACAACAGAGGAAAAAACTACACAAACAACTCCGAGACAGTCCAGTCTCCTACAAAAGGAAAGATGACGTTTGGGCACTATCCACCTCCCAAATTTTTAAACCACCTCCCTGAGGTGGGTTAAATTTGCTCCGGAGTAAGCTGTTTTCAGGGGCTACACAGGTGTAACTTTGCACGTGTGAACGCTCTCTACTGGGGCAGCACCGGCGTAGCACCGGAGCAAATGTTGCCGTGTGAACACCCCTTTTGAGAGCAGAGACAATGACTTGATTTTCACCATTTTGAAGCCACATGCAAGTGTTATGTATTTGGTAATTTCATTTGAATTTGGCAGTGCTGTGAACAAAACTCTTCTCTGTGGTGTGTGTGAAATTTAGAAGGCATTTCTTACACTTTTATAGGGGCTTTAAGGTCTTACCCAACACATCCAGAAGCCTCTTGACATCTTGTGGAAAACTTTAATGAATTATAAACTTGGATTATGCTTGTGGCATCAGAGAAAAAAAGTGGATTGATGGAGAATCCAGCTCAGTTTATACAATTCGGGGACTCATCTGACCTAATTTTTTTGGCCAACTTAGTAGATCATAACACTGTTGCCATGGGTTTTTATCCATTAGAGGCCATGCCCAAAGTCCAAATTGTGTTGCCCACTGCACCATTTTTATTGCCAAGTCACATATTCTAATGATAGTACATGAAAAACTTTCAATGTAAGAAATCAATTTTTTTTTAATAAGATGTAGGAAAAAGTTGAATATAACAAGATGCCACATTTTAAATGTGAATCTTTTTTGAAATGTAAAAAAATAAGTGATGAGAATTTATCACACAATGATCTTATATTTACAGTATACAGTGGTGTTTTTATCAAAAATAAATACAATTTAAAAATATATTTTTAACAAGTGAAAATAAATTGCAACATTGAATGTTTCAAGACGTGGGACCATTTTGGATCAAAATAATTGTGACTGTTACTAGATAGTACACAAACATTTTTGACGCGAACAAGCTGAGCTGGAGACATTGTTTTTCTTTTGACACATTTGACTTTTGAAGCATATGCTCACCTACAGTGTATTGGATTGTTTTGGGGGGTGGGGGGTAGTTATTTTGTACTTTTCCGAAACACAAGGTGATCAATCGTCTTCTTTCCACTTTTCTGTATGTGGCCATCAGCGGCAAAATACGTTTGGACTTGCCTGCATTCGCAGAAAGTGTTTAAACTGTGTTTCAGTGCTTTATGTCTAAAAGTTGTACTCCTTTAGTGTTCACAGACAGCAAATTCTCTTTTTCTATCAAGATTTTATCCATGACTTCAAGTGCGACAACAACACACACACACATCCAAATTAAAACCCTTCCTGCCAGCTTTTTCCATGGCTGAAGTAGAAGAGAAACGTCTGTCTCGATCCTCAGGCATCTCCGTTTCAAAGTAAATGTGGAAATACCTTTCCCCCAATCTGACCTCACCACTTGTCATACGTTTGACAGCCAAAGCAAAGATTGTCTTGATACACTCACCTGGGCATGACTAGACCACATCATGTTGGTTGCATCACATGCATTCCAATTTGTGGAACTCATTGCGTTTGTCAGGAAAAATGCAATTATGTATGTGCTTAAAAAAAAATTTTAAAAAAAAGGAAAGAGAGTCAAGTGATACAGAGTCTAAAGTATGAAAATTATGCACTTACTCAGATGTTCCAAAAAAACAAAAACACTTGGAATCTGGATTTTTTTTCCTTTTCCAAAAGGAAAAGATGATTCGGGCGAATCACAGTTATAAAAGAAGGCAAATGACCAAAACAATAAAAAACTGGATACAATTATATATATTATATTTTATATTTATATATATATATTTTTTTTGTTTGTTTTTTTTTTAATTTTTTTTTTTTTTTTGAACACAGCTACTATACCTCAGATATTGTTTAGATCCAGCTTAGTAGCAGATGGTCATTCCTCAGTGGACCCCTACAAGCTTTCTGGCCAACATACATATAAACCTCATCCGCCCACCAGGAATAATTTAATCCCCTTTGGTGAAGAAAAGAAAATAATACTTTACAGATCTGCTCATTGAGTGCTCAAGTTCCAGTATTTGAACATGCCTCTGTTCTGACTTAGGAACTAAGGAGTTTGGAAGAATAGATTTTTTTCCCCCTTCGAAATAAATGCTTCATTGTGCCATCTCTTATTGAATGCGTGTGTGTGTGTGTGTTACGGGGTAATTAATAGTTCGGTGAGAAGCTAAGCATCGGTCCCCTCTGTCTTGCAGTTGTTCTCCTGACCTCTCAGCTGCGTCCTGCATGTGGTGAAAGAACCTTATCTAAAAATGAAAGGATGGGAGCACGGAAGGGGCAATAAATAAAAAGGAGGGGGTCGGGAGCTTTGTGAATGTGTGTGTGTGTGT
>CAAKHF010022240.1:0-13802 GCA_901007745.1 Hippocampus kuda | reverse complement strand
CAACCAGTCCTCAAATAGGCCACGCTCAGCTTTTAGCGCACAACAATTTCCCGGAGTCTTCACGGAGACTTCAGAGTTGTCTACCGCTGACGAAGCTTCTGTGAGAGAAGCGAAACGTCCTTTTTGTTTTTTGTTTTTTGTTTTTTACCCACAGGTACAGATGACGACTGACGGAACCCTTTCTTCAGTCCGGAAAGTACGATAAATGGGAATAGGTGGTTACCATGATTTGGTATAAAAGGAGCTTCCCTGAATTGCTCACTCATTCAAACACAAAAATGGGGTGAGTTTCATTTCTCTGTGAACAACTGTGTGAGAAAATAGTCGAACAGTTTAAGGACAAGGTTTCTCAATTTACAATTGCAAGGACTTTAGGGATTTCATCATCGATGGTCCGTAATATCATCCATCAAGAATCTGAAGAAATCACTGCATGTAAGCAGCAAGGCTGAAAACCAACATTGAATGCCCATGACCTGCATCAAAAACTCCCCCCCAAAAAAATGAACAAAAGTTAAAACAAATTTAAAGCAGCGCCAAATAGATAAATTAGAACCGTTGTGAGTAGCAACACTGCAGTTGTGTTCCATGCTTTTGAATTGATTTTACATTTTTCTTTCTTACAATTTCCTTTTTGTCTGTGAGGTAGTGAAGGTGTCTGAATGTAATTGGATGAGGGAGAGTGTGAATGTGATTGAATGTGTGTGTCAGTGGGGTGGGGGTGACAGCGAATGACAGCATTGATGTCAATGGCTGGGAGAATGAACATGGATTTAGGGGCTGAATGCAAACAGTTGTGCGAATAGCAAGGTGACAATTGCAAAAAATCGCAATGAAATCATTTACTACAGTCAATGTTGACTCAACTATCACCACTCAGCTTCGACTACAAAAATATCTGAAGGGTTCAACCCCTTGAGGTGGGAATGAGCCTATGGGAAGGGGGACCCACTCTGCCTCTTAGGGCTATGCTGAGCCAGCCCCCATGTGTGCAGGTCCCTCTACCAGGTGCCCTCCATCGAGCCCCAACTCTAGGCCTGATGTCCAGGTGAGGGAAAGTTAGGGGGGGTTGACTTGTGCTTATTCTGGTCCCTCACCTGGGACCCGTTTGCCATATGTGACATTCCCAGGCTGATAAATCCCCAGACAACTTGTCTCCTAGTATCAGTGGGGACACGCAGCCCCCCTGCCAAAACAAGGTGATTGTTCAGGGGGAAGAGAAAAAGAGCCAGAAGCTTCAGAGTTGGAAAGTCTGGGTTAGGGGGTTAGGTGTGGCATGCCTCAATTCAAGTCTCATCGCAAGCTGGTGTGATGGGGTTTCAAAAAGGAAGGTGAAACAGTATAACAAAGGGAATGACAGATCCTAATAGCAATATCCTCATTACGTACACTGTCTACCCATCACAGCTCCCACTGATCCAAATCCACATTTTTGTGATTTCATTTAAGATTTCAGCGAGAGCTGAAGATCGCAGCTCGGTGAATCCAACAGAACCACATTATCTGCAGAGTAAGGACGGAAAATTCACGCCACCAAATCTGAGTCACTCAACGCCTTGGCTACAACTCCAAATTTTGCTAGTAAAGCTTATGAAGAGGATCGGTGACGAGAGCAGTGATTACTTTTAAAACTCTTGACATCGATAGTCAGGCGCATCAGACGTCGAGACAAGGTTTACAGTAGAGTTAAGTGACAGCTGGTTGTGTCACAGTTTCCTGGGGATATTCATTGTAAGATTCGAGGCCAATAGAAAGCATTGCTGTATGACATCCTGGAAGCATCATTATTTGATTTCATGGCATGAGAAGATTTTAGATAAAAACTGGGAGTGGGAGCGACACAAAAGATCTTGGAAAAAAAACTTTGAGTACATCACAAGAGCACTAAATTCCAGTGAATGTAACTTTGCTATGATAAACAAAATGAGTAATTTGGTAGAGGTCTGTCCTCTGTAAATCATCTAGTTTTCTGATTTGTTGCAACTTGGTGTTAATATTCTGTCATGATTATCATACAGCGTTACTGACAGGATATCGTGCAATTAATAGCTAAACATATTAAAAGATCAGACTGACTGCAGTTAAAGCCTAAATATCGGCAGCAAGCAATTCATCTCTCCCTTAATCATAAATAGGTTCACTTTCCGCCTGGACTTGGGGTTCCACTAGGATTGCTTACATGTGTGGTTTTGGGATAAACTTTTATATATCTGGATTAGCTATGACATTAGTGAATGTTAAATGCTCTGAGACCGGATTAGATTGTTTCCGCATTTAATTCATACATTACTATTAAATGTGTGGCTTTGCTCAGATAGAAGTGGCATTAAAAGCTTAACATATTTTGTTCTGAAACTCCCCTTCCCCACAAAATTAATAACCTTTGCAAGATTTGTCCATTTTTATACACTATTAGTATATGAAGGGATTGAACCAGAACATGCACATTACACATTACAGCCAAGCTTCTCAATATGTTTGTAGCTTTTTTTTTTTTGTAAAAGTGACCTTACCTTTTAAAAAACTTGAGTCACTCTTTCAATCCTGTCACCTACAGAACAGAAGTGAAAAAAATAAACCAAATGTGACAAACAAATAAATGAGGTATTTGTATGTAACAGAATGCCACCAAAAATAGAAATGTGTGTATATATATATATATATATATATATATATATATATATATATGTATATATACACACACACACACACACACACACACACACACACACACACACACACGTATATTGTTTGAGTGGGTTTGCTACGGGTACTCCCTGTTTCCTCCCACATTCCAAAAACATGCATGGCAGGCGGATTGAACACTCTAAATCAGGGGTGCCCAAACATTTTGAACCGAAGATCGACTTTTTTATCAACCAACTGTGATCGACTCGTTACTGCGTTGTTGTTTTTTTCTCCTGTACACCACTCTCGATCAACTTGGGACCAGTCCACGATCTACCGGCCAATCGCGATTAACGTGATGGGCACCACGGCTCTAAATTGACCCTAGGTGTTAAGTGTGAGCACGGATGGTTGTTTGTCTGTGTGTGCCCTGCAGTTGGCTGGCAACCGGTTCAGTGTGTCCCCCGCCTACTGCCCGAAGACAGCTGGAATAGGCTCCAGCACCCCCGCGTCCCCCCGTGTCCACCTCCTTTGCTATTTCGCGTTTTGATTATCGCGACCTCGGTGCATCACTTTTTTTTTTTTCCCCCAATGTACTGTATTCACAAAAAAATAGCTAATGACTCGAGGTTTTGTGCATGACTGTAACTTCATTGGTTCCCAGCGCCGACGCCGACCAATCACAGCACGAGTGGATCTTTCTTTGGGCTTGTACGAAAAAAGCAGCAGTGTCTCTTCGCCTCCTTAATTGTCTAATCATAAACATATCGGCTGCACGCCGCAGGATAGCGGGCCAGCAGCTTGCTGGAGGCTCACGGAGGCTACACTGTCAGAGCTGCATCAAGGCAATGGTGATGATTATTACTGGATAAGGTTTTATCATTAAAGATTTAAGTAAATACGTGAACTGCTATAGTCTTTGTCTCAAATATGTAAAGTATAAATACTGTTTACATATTTTAAACATGCCGGTACCCACAAACCCTTACACATGAATTCCCAGGGGGGAGGGCAAACCCTACTTCGCGGATTTTCATCAGGATCACTGTACATCTGGATACATTTAATTGACAATACGAAGGTCAAATGTAGAGTCTACAAAGAGAAAAAGAAGGAAACAACTAATATCCAGAATCACAATCATCTTTATTGGCCAAGTCTGTAGAACACACAAGGAATTTGTCTCCGGTAGTACACGCTACCCTAGTATCATCAATAACAAGCAACTACGATGAACAAGAACATGACAAATAAGTGTGGAAAGACATTCCGTAATGTAAAAGTACCGAGACAATGTGCAAAGTATCAAGCAGAGCTAAAGTGATCAGTGTTAGAATACAATAATATAAAAGTTGTGCAGTTGGTGCAGATAATTGTTGCACCATTTTAAAGTTACTAGGAGCAGTATTTGTAGAGCAAGTTTAAGTGTGCAATCGTACATAAGCCCTTGAGCGCTTTAAAGTGTCTGCTGCTGTGGAATAGAGACCAGTGACAATGGTTCAAGTAAGTACAGAGCTGGAGCTACAATGATCATTGCGGTAATGCTGTTCCACAGGGGTGTGCAAAATTGGAAAGAGCCACGATAGGTAGGTCAGGTAGATTTGGGTTACTGTTTAGGGAGTTAATGGCTAGAGGGAAGAAGCTGTTTGAATGTCTGCTGGATTTGTTCTGCATGGATCGGTAGCTCTTGCCTAAGCGGAGGCGCTGGAAAAGGTGGTGGGCAGGGTTTGGGGGTCCTGTAGGATTTTCCGTGCCCTTGTCTTGGTTCTTGCGGTGTGCAAGTCCTCAAGAGTGGGTAGGGCGGTGCCAATGATTTTTTTCCGCAGTCTTAACTGTCCGTTGCAGTCGGATTTTGTCCTTTTTTGTGGCGGCCCCAAACCAAACCGTGATGGAAGGACACAGGATTGATTCGATGACTGTTCTGAGCACCTCCTGTGGCAGGCCATTCTTCCTCAGCAGCATCAGGAAGTACATCTTCTGCTGGGCCTTTATCAGGATGGACTTGGTGTTGACCTCCGACTTCATGTCCTGGGAGACTGATTCCTAGGAACTTGAAACTTGGCCAATAAAGATGATGATTCTGATACAGTGTGATATTAGTGAAGGTGCCACTGTCTCTAATGCTGCTTGATGATGGATAGAGACTGTGCATTTTTGCAGTGACAGTTCCTCCAGAGAGAATCTTCTTCAAACCAGGGCAAATCATTTCCAACAGAAGAAACTGTATCATCTCCTCAAAGCAGAGGCACTCATTTTTTTCATGGCCAACCTTAACTACACAAAAGTTAGGTGGATGCAGTTTTTGTTTCCTTTTTGTTTGACATATTTTTGCTTCTAATTTGGTTTGTGTTTTGGAATAATTCGGTGTTGTTTCACTTATTTTTTTTTTATTACCGATTTGTTTTACAGTTTGTTCTATATGTTCAATTGATCCATGTACAGCACTTTGTATGCAGTGATGGCTGTTTGAAAGTGCTCTATAAATACACTTGACTTGACTTGACTTCAATTAATTTCGCTGCAAAACAAAAAAAAATCTTAAATTATTAAAAGTTAAATTAAAAATTGTCAAAATAACTTTGTGTCCTTTAATTTTTTGTAGTTCTCCATAGAGCAAATAGAGCAAAGTATAATCAATATATTTTTATAAAATTACAGCTGAGCCTTTTCTAAACATAATTAGCTTTGCTGCTAGACAAGAGAATAATGTTGGCTGCTTTAAACAATGTGAATTTAAGAAATAAAAGCTGTTGATTCACCCTAAAAAAATAGAAAGACAACATTATTCATTCATTATACTGCCATATCTTTATTGTTTAAAAAAACATTGTGTCAGTTACATCGGCCTGCAAAAAAAAAAAAAAAAAAAAAGGAAAAAATTGCTTCACATCTTTAGAAAGTTACGCCTCAAATAAAGTAATTGATTTGCATAACTGCCCCGAATGGGGGGGGGGGGATCTTTGAAGTCACTCTAAAATGTAGTCTACTTTTTGTCATGAAATTTTCAGATGCACTGGGGTGCAAGGCAGAATTGACGAGTAAGGTGTAGAGCATCAACCAGACAAATATGCTGTCGTAGACCATTGCCCATGCATGAAAATGACGATGTGCCCATTTCCATGCAACTATATGTGCTAAAATGCCCATGTGGGCACAATAATGGCCCCAAATGCAATAGAGTAGACTTATGTGCGCTCGAGAATGAAGTTACACCTGTTTTTATGCCGAGCGTATGGGCATCCGTCAGCCAAAATAGGGCCCAAAGTGTTAACTTTTGATGATTAATTCAAATTACTTAAACCATGAAATAAATTAATTCAGTTCATGTAATTTTATTTCCTTCCTGTCGAGGCCTCTGATCTCTGCTGACATGTGGACCCAAACTTAGAGCGTTACTGGCGCGAAGATGGATCAATACCGTGTGAGCTTTATGTCTTCAGCCTATAATGCTAGAGCAAAATACCCTACTCTGGTTATCTCCACAGGGCCTCGCAAATCAACACTGCTGGAGTGTGGGCAAAACTAAACCTCTAGGTGAGAAGTTTTGAGAATTGATTCTTTGCGAATAATCAAAGCGGAGTCAGTTTCAATTGCTTTGTTCAACAGCTGTATTTTACAGGAGTAAAACCTCTCCTTTCTCATGAGCACTTTGAAACAGTAATTCATGCCTTCGTCACATCCCGGCTGGATTACTGTAATGCACTTTACTTTGGAGTCAGCCAATCCTCCCTTCAGCGTCTCCAGTTGGTCCAGAATGCTGCTAATCGCCTCTTGACTGGAACTCGTAAGAGGGAGCACATAACTCCTACTCTGGCATCCCTTCACTGGCTCCCTATACATTTTTGAGTTCTTTTTAAGATCCTATTATTTGTTTTCAAATCTTTAAATGGCCTCGCTCCACCTTACCTCTCTGAGCTCCTCCGTCCCTACACATGCCCGGTGCCTAAGGTCTGCGGACCAGACATTATTAGAAGTACCAAGAACTAAGCAGAGGCTCAGAGGGGATCGATCCTTTTCCGTTGCTGGTCCCTCTCTTTGGAATGACCTCCCACTGATCATTCGGCAAGCTCCACCGCTGACCATCGTTAAAACTCGTCTCAAAACTCATTTGTATTATTTGGCATTTGACTTGGCATGACTCAGACTTGAGATTAGTTTTTCTGTTTTGTGCTTTCTACTGTCTTCGTTAATAATTTATTTTTGTTGTACATATGATATTTGCTCCATGGATAGCACTTTGTATACAACGATGGTTGTTTTAAAGTGCTCTATAAATACAGTTGAGAGTTGAGGAGAAGAACTGTATTCAAAGAGAGAAAATGTTAAAAATGGAAGGCCATTGTACTTGCGTGTGCTCTGCAGTGTGCAGTGCTGAACGGAATTAAGGCAGAGAATAACACAACAGCTAGTTTAAAATTGTTTTTGCAGAAAGCCAGAAAATATTATCGTTTCACAGAATCAAAAGCTAATTGTTGAAGTAGTTACGCTTGTTGATCTTAAGATCACTCTCATTCAAGACACATCAGTGTATTGATCTGTAGCAGAAGGAGCACAAGGATGTCAGTCTTTGTTTTCCTTTACGTTTGTTTCTTTGAAATAGCCTAATTAAAAATTAAGAAGCGTGTATCATGTCTTTATCAAATTATCTCATGCATCCTTCCCGACTTTAGCAGCCCCTCACTCTAAAGACATTATGGAAGCTTTAAAATCTCCTTCTGTGTACTGCTCGGATCATCCAATTACCCAAAAACAAGCTGCACTTGATTTTAGGAAGTACAGAAAGTCAATCCATATGCCCTGCTTAGGCTTTAAATAATTGCTCTGGAAAAACATTGTGTACGTGGCTTCATTGGCATTAAATATGTAAAATGTGCATTGCATTTAAAGGGGGAGTTTGCAGTTAACCTGCGATTGACTGTTGAACAGTTCAGGGTGAACTCTGCATATAGCCCAAAGTCAGCTGGAAATAAGCTCAAGCACATAAACGACCATAGTGAGGATAAGGGAGACAGAGAATGATGGATTGATGTTTGCCATGAAACAGAAACAAAGTAATTTACATGTATGTTACATCTGTGTGTAAGATCTAATGGTAGAATATTGAAAACAATCTTTGGAAAAATCATCCCTCTCCACCCCCACCCCCCCTCCCCATTTCATTTCTCAAATTTTACTTTAATAATTACTTTAATGCCCTATGATTGGCTGGCAACCGGTTTCCCCCGCCTACTGCCTGAAGACAGCTGGGATAGGCTCCAGCACCCCCCAAGACCCTTGTGAGGATAAGGCGGATCGGAAAATTAATGAATGAATGGATAATTGTTTTGGTTATTCTTCTCAAGAAGCGATGTGTTTCAATCAGCGACTGCAGAGATACAGAAGGTGTGACAGAGAAATCTTGTCACTCATTTGCTGTGTACAGGCAGGCACAAAGCCACAGTTTCGCCGTGTTGCCATGGACACGTGGCAGCCTCAGTTACTTTGGTCGCAATATTTACCTCCGCTTCACAGCAAAGTTAAAAAGAAGAAATTGGACAACTCTCGAGACAAAACAAAGGTAGCAACATAACACTCCATCATGAAGAAGTCATGCTAACAATGTAGCCGCTGTGGCTAAGAACAGTTTATTTGTCGTGCACGTTCACATTCTGAGGGTTGTGGCTTTGGTCAGAGACTCAAGGGTGGGAGATGGGGGGAGTGAAGCTACATTCAGAGTTTGATCCTATTCGAAAACTCAAACTCGGCCTTGAAGTCAAGAGATGGATTAAAACGGTACAACAGCAACAACAAAACTTGTTTTGTCATCTTTACAGTACGCATTTAATGTCTATTATTATTATTATTATTATTATTTTTTTTGTGAATTAAAACATTGAGAAGCAAAACATTTTTGGCTAATAAAAATAAGTGAAAGGTTTGGTTTTACCATTAGTGAGAAGTTTATGCTGATTATTAGGTAGATACAGTAAATCCTTTGTTTGCCTTTTAACCTCTGCTTTTGTGCCCCAATCTCTCTGAATGAATACATGCGGCATGATAAGAAGGCATAACAAAGAAAGTCCGTACAATATAATCGATAAAATAACAAACAAGAAACAACACAGACTCACTGTCAAATCTAATGGGCTACAACTAAGGGGAAAGAGAGTACATTTGTTGTCATCGAGACCTTTCTTGCCGTGCATTTAGTTGTTGAGCAATTTTGGCTACTTACCGTATGTGTCTGAATCTTTGTGTGCACGTCTGTACCTGTGGGGAGAGGGGTATCAGAAGTGCATGTGTGGCTGTTACTAATTCACAGCTCGCTCCAGAGACTGTTATTCTCCAAGAAAAGATCAGCGTTGCATATTCAGATGATCTGTCTCACGGGGGTCATTAAAAAGCATGTTTCAGAGGAGCCAGCAACTCCACACTGCTATTAATGAGCTATAGTTATGGCTTTATTAAAACTAACACTTGTTAGCCTGTCTACATTGGGACATCGGCAGAGAAAGGACATCAATGTGCATTGGCCTTTTTGCTGGGCACTTGCACTTAAGTTTTTTACCAATCTACTCCCGAAAGACTTTGAATATGCAACATGCATTCATTAACTGCTCTGTGTCAGTAGCATCCAGATATTTTGAAAATTGAAATGTGCTGCCAACCTCTCCAAAGTGATACGAAACACTTGACAGCATTGTAATTCAGTGCAACAGGAAGCCTGCCGTTCATCGCCAGAGCTCTAATTTTAGTGCACCAGCTGAAAGCCCGTTGACATCCATTTCCAAGCTTTTGTGAGACCCCCCCCCCCCCCCACCTGTACTTTCATTTCATTTAAAGAATGTCTTTCGAGAGAGTCTTGAGTTGTTTTGAGCACAATACTTGGGTCATTTGGAAAATGTGGGATTATAAAGTGACATTACAGTATATTCTGTAAGGAATCAAAAAACAAATGAGCAATGTCAATGTGAATGGTATCGACGCATTTGCTCTTTTTTAATTGTAATTTTTTTTCTTCATATTTCCTCTTGGCCAAAGGGGTTCCATTCTTCCATTTTATGTCTTTATTTTATTTTTTTTTATTTCTTTATTTTAATACCAGCATGTTGTTGATTTCGTGCACTTCATTTAAAAGGCGGAAAGAGCAGATGATTACATCTGGTCGGGTCATCACAGCCTCTGCAGTTGAACTAATGGTCTCCCACAACAGGACACATAGCAGACAAAAATTACATCGTGAAAATGCTGATATGTTCAGCAAAGGACATGACCACCATGTGTCATTGTCTGAAGAGAACATTTTCACTGGAACATGCTCTTATCTCTCCAGTAGCGCTTGGATTGGGTTAAACAGAGCACAAGTTACAAACCTGCTATGAGATCAGATCTGAAATTATTTTGATGCACTGGAGGACATCGTCTCCACCAACTACGAGGAATTGAAGCTGATCCTCGGTGCCCGAAGCAGCATGCTCTCCATGGAGCCAGATAAAACACGTGAGGTGCAGGCCACCACTGAATAGTCCAAAACCAGTTTAGCAAGGGAAGCACAATCCAATAAAAGCTTTGCTACGCTCAAACTGTTACATCTGAAAGAAAGTGCATGAGTGGGTAGACAGTTTGTGATTAGAAATGCTTTCTATTTTATTTTTTTAAAATATATATATAAACAAGTAGCACAAGATATATAGTTAAAAAAAGATTTCAAAGAAGAGAAAGTACATAAATATTCAAGCACACTTTACATGTTCAAAAGGGAATAGGAAGAAGTAAAACACTCATATAGTCCTACCCTTTGGTCTGTGTGTATATATATATATATATATATATTAATTATTACAATAAAATGTTTTTCATATAGTATATTCCAAGAGAAAAAAATATATATTTTAACAAAACAAAAATTACACATAAACAACTGCACCTAAACAAGTGCGTACATTTCCCATATAGCTTCATATTCACACATTTAATTGTCATTGGACTCCTACTAATTTGTCATCGAAGTTCCGGCATTTCTGCTGTTTCACAAACTTTTTCCTGATTTACGATATATATATTTTTTGTACTTTGTTTTTGAATCTCACGAGCAAGTGATTCACATCTTTTCAGATCAGTTAACAAAAGAACGCCTCTTACAGAAACATACCTTTAATTCATGTTTGATCCTGTTTTGTAATTTTGGAGACACTTGTGCCCCTTAAGCCACAGCAACTTTCTCCATTTTCGAACAACCTGAATATTGTGGCAGAGTAAGTTATTGTGTGCTTTATACATTATTTGAGAGAAAAAAAAAACTTGATTAGTCTCACAATGGAGAAATTCCCAATTCACAGCAGCAAAGTTATGAAAGGAAGAAGTAGAACAAGAAAATATAGGAGCTGCTGGAAAGGCAGCTACTCTCGCGGCGCCATTTTGAAGTCAAAATAACAAAAATAACACAACACAACACATAGGGCACAGACAGTCGTGCAATCTTCACCACTTTTCTGCATACACTTTGTTGTCTGAAGCAGTTATAGATGAAAGAGGAGAGGATCAAAGTGTCCTTTCACCAGTGGGTCAGAGACGTCATGCTGAAAATGTGCACACGTCTGCTACAAGCTAAGTTTTGAAAGCAAACACGAAGCTGTCGCGTCCATTGACAAAAAGAGATTAGTTCACTTCTCCTGTCCCATGTAATCCGCTTCAAACTCCAAGCTGCGACTCCCAGTTCCAAATCCGTATCGGCCAAAAAATGCTGAAAAAAGTCCACATCAGGTCCACATGACGTAACGACAAACATAAAGTGACAAAACAAACACAAAAACAACAAAAAAAGCAAGGCTCATGAGAGCACTTGCCGACGGCTGCCTACCCAGGCGCCATCTTGACTTCAAAAAATATGTGCTGTTTTGAACTCGACTACGTCACAGAAATATTTTCTTAGATGCTTTTATTGAGACGCAAGCAGTGCAAAGCTGAAAGCATTGAGGGCTCATGTGCACAAAGAAGTTGGGCAGTTGAGGGGAAAAAAAAAAGGAAACAAGATCGCTTTGAATCCATGCACGTAGTTTTCACTCTGCCAAACATTAACGTCAAGATTTATATTAAAAGCTTCAAACCACTATCAGGACAAATTGCCTCATATGTCCAGACTTGAGTTTTCAGTCTACTACACAGACATTTCAATGTTAAATATCAGGAACAACACCCTGAACCTCAATATCAGACCCACCATAACAGTTTTACTTTATTTTCATCAGTCTTCTGAGATTTAATGAGTTGCTATCTATCTATCAATTTGAAAACAGTCATTGTTGCACATGGCCTTCAATCCATCCATTCATCCCTGAAGCATGGTGCCCAAGTGGATAGCACGTCTCCTTCACAATTCTTGCGCTTGGGATTTGAATTACAAGTGCTCGGACTTTACCCAGCATTCCAAAACCATATATATTCAACAAACGGAACGAAAAGACCCGAAAACTTTTTTTTGAAAAAAACAAAACAAAACAAAAAAAACATCACTTTGTGTTTGTTTGGATTGCTCAAAACATACTTACATAGAGCAATTCGAAAGTCGGCCACGGCTCAGCGAGTGAAGCATGTTGTTCAGTAACTGGAGGATCGGCTGTTCGAATCTGGTTCTGTCTGAGTCATGTGTTGTGTCCTTGGACAAGAAACTTTGCCCACTTGGCCTCCAGTGTCACTCACAATGGTGCATGGCTGGGTTGTGAGTGTTTGATGTAGATAGGAGTGCCGTAGGCTCAGACCGGCAGCCACACTTCCGGCAGCCACCCGAAGGCAGCTGTGGCTACCTGCCTAGTTTACCACCATGAGAGTATGAGTGCATGAATAACGTATCCATTGTGAAATGTCCTTTTGTGTCCCCAAAATCGGTGTATAAATGTGATATATTACTATTAAAACTAGAGATGAAACTCCTCCGGATTTTCCCGGAATTACGGATTTTTAAATTTTCATGAAATTTCCTCCAGAAAATTGAGGAAAAATTGCCTAAAATTAATCCGTATATTAGTTGACAACATTGAACGAACACACATTTGAGTTTGTTGTTTTGCTTTCAGGAGCGTAGCCATGTTGAGGCACGAACTCTAGTAACAGTAACACCCCTCCCCTCGCATTGTCATGGTCTCGCCATATCTCGGAGATTTCAAAATTTTGGCGAGAACGGAAGCCACAAAGGGTGCACGTGTGCACACAAAAGATAGAATAATCATCGAATGTTGAGTATTTCAATAATGTTTTGTGTAAACGAATTCATGCGTGAGCGGCCAGGTACGGCCCCAGCGCAATGTTCAAAGAGGTAGACTAGCTGACATATGTGCAATAAGCGCGAGTGTGAGGAAAACGTTGAAGTGGTCATGGCTTGAGAAAAAGGTCTTGAACGGAGATTTTTTTGTCCGACTACATTAGAAAGGTCGACAAACCCGGTCAGTTAAAATTATTTATATTTTCCATAATTTTCAGGGAAGACCGCTTTCAGCTCTATAAAACTGACATGACTTTAACATTATGTTTAGGATTCTAAATACATTTTATGACAGGTAACTCACAACTGTATAGGAATTCATTTTTAAAGTAACGATCCTAACCCTGGATAGGAACCAGTAATTGGTGAAAAGATGTCTTTCCCCTCTTTTACAAAAATAAATGTTTTTCACTGTTTTTATTTATGATGGAAAGATATCAGCTTTGTATAACAGGTTACGGATTTATGTGAAAGGTTGCACGGCCATGTCAATATTCTTTTTTTATGTCTTACATTGAATAGTTCTCTGTCATTTCCAGTACTAAGGCACCTAGTGGAGAACATGGTTTTAATAAATGTATCTATTTCTATCTTTCTTGCAACATTGACAAAATATTATTTTAAATTCATTAGCCATCCATGTATTTTTTAATAGTATTTTTATGTTTCATAAAACATTCTGGATAGTCTATTTTTGGGGAGCTATTTTTAATTACATCAGTATGTAACTTTGACTTTGAAGTCAAGATCGGCAAGTGCTCTCATGAGCCTTGCTTTTTTTGTTGTTTTTTGGTTTGTTTTGTCACTTTGTGTTTGTTGTTACGTCGTGTGAACCTGATGTGGACTTTTTTCAGCATTTTTTGGCCACGACATTCATCAAGGAGGAGACTCTGTGCTTGGTGGTTGAAGCGGATTACATGGGACAGGAGAAGTGAAC
>CAAKHF010022239.1:0-14233 GCA_901007745.1 Hippocampus kuda | reverse complement strand
CATTGCAAAACGTGCTCATTGTACCATTAATCCAGACATCTTTGATTTAAAAAAAAAAAAAAAAGCACAAATTCTTTTATATATTTTTGTTTTGCTGGTTAACGTTTTTTTTTAATATTGTGCTCCTGAGATAATGTTGGTGATTAGTTTGAATGCATTATTAGTCATTGAGTTTATGTCATTTTATTTTTCAGCATCGTATGGTTTGACATGGTCAGTCAAAAAATATTTATTGTTAAATTAAGGATTCAATGTTATTTTTGAATTTCAGATGCACTTTAAATCTTTTCTGTTCCAGAAACTAAAGCTATTCTTTGTTGTAAGTTGGTCCACATTTCTTTCTTTTTTTAATTCTCTTATATATTAATAAGGATACAGTGTTATGCAAAGGTGCACTTATAACTATTTTACAGACAAATGATATTTATAGCCATGCGGGGGGGGGGGGGGGTCACGATATGTTTTCCTCTTCCTTGGGGGGGCATGACAGAAAATAATTGAGAACCACTGGTGTAAGCTATAGTAATATCCATCCATCCATCGATTTTTAACCAATTTATCCTCACAGGGGTCGTGGGCGTGCTGGAGCCACTCTTTAGGCAATAGGCGGAGGACACCCTGAACTGGTTGCCAGCATATCGCAGGGCACACATAGACGAACAACCATCTGCGCTCATACTCACACCTAGGGACAATTTAGAGTATGGGTGTCCAAAGTCGGTCCTCAAGGGCCGCTGTCCTGCCCGTTTTCCAGCTCTCCCAGGAGCAACACACCTGAGTCAAACAATCAGGAATGTTCTAATGTTGTTTCAGAGCTGGCTGATGAGCTGATCATCTGAATCAGGTGTGTTGCAGCCGAGAGAGATGGAAAACAGGCAGGACAGTGGCCCTCCAGGCCCAGAGCTGGACATGCCTGATTTAGAGTGTTCCATTAACCTGCCATGAATTTTTGAAGGGGAATGTGGGAATAAATCCATGCAGGCATGGGGAGAACATGCAAACTCCACACAGGAAGGCCGGAGCCGGAATCGAACCTTGCACCTCTGCACTATGAGGTCGACGTGCTAACCAGTAGTCCACTGTGCCACTTGCTACAATAATAATAACAATAATAATTATAATAATAATAATAATAATAATAATAATAATAATAATAATAATGATTGAGAGAAGAGGACGCACAAAACAGGGTTAGATGGAGGCAACTGATTCGCTGTGGCGACCCCTGAGGGGAAAAGCCGAAAAAAAAATAAAATAATAATAATAATAATAATAATACTGATAAGTTGTCAGAGAGTTTATGCCCCAGGCAGGGTCAACCATTGGAAACAGGTCCAAGGTGAACGACCAGACAAAGCATGGCTCGCCTGATGATGACCAATATAATTGGATTATGTTTCCCTTGCCCACTCTGGAGCCAGGCCTGGAGGTGGAGCTCGCTGACGAGTGCCTGGTGGACAGGTTTGCAAGGAGGAAAGCCCCACCCACTACCCCAGTTCAGAACCCAGGTGGCGTTCTGGTACTGGACTTCTTTACTTGTCACGGATTGTCCATTAACCAAGCACCATGTTCAAACATAAGGGGGTCCATATGTGCGCTTGGCAAAGCCCTGGGGATTGATGAGATTCACTTGGAGTACCTAAAGGCTATGGATGTTGCGGGGCTGTCCTGGTTTACAACATCGGGGACAGTGCCTCGGGATTGGCAGACTTGGGTGGTGGTCCCTCTTTTAAGAAGTTGGACCAGAGGGTGTGTTCCAACAACAGAGGGTTCACACTCGTCAGCCTCCCGAGAAAGCGCTATCAGGGGTGCTGGAGAGGACGGTCCGTCAGGAAGTCGAATCTCGTCAGGAAGTCGAATCGCAGATTTTGGAGGAATAGTATGGTTTTGTTTTTTTCATCTCTGGGCATAAATATTTCCCCAAAATGCCTCTTAGGAGATATCCTAACCTATCATGTTTTCTATATGTAGAAAATGTGACAGTGCTGTTTAAAATACCTTTAACTCCACTTTTCCAAAACGTCATTCGTGAGTGTGAGTATTGTTGAGGTAACACAATAGCGTGCTTTCTTTTCTCCTTTTCTCTCTCTCTCACTTTAACTCCTGACCCATTTATCGAAACATTTTATATTTTTAATGTTAACACGGTTTTCTTTATGGATGGTAAAATTACTCAGACAATTTCATACCTTTTTTTTCCTTAAGTCTTGGACATTCTTCGAGTCGAGAAAACTGCTTCGGTGGCATGTTGTCTTAAATGTTACTGGCGTAAAGGATTATGGGTATATCTCCTGTCCATCCATAAAGGTTTGTCAGGAGTAATATGATGACGAGGGGTTAAAGGTTGCATTACGTCTCTGAGGCATTTTTAACATTCAAATAACCTTCCCTCCAAGTACTTCTGGGTTATTTCGCTTGGAATAGAAAAAAGTTTCTCAGCAAAAATGACATTCCGAAAAGGCCAAATGACTCTCGCGAATAGTTTGACATGCGCAGTAGCTTCTCTTCAATGAAAGAGGTATGACCAAGGTGGTTCGCTACATTCCAGCAATCAGCAACAGCCACATGATGGGAGGGTCATGATAAGAAACCAACTTTTGATTGAGAAGTTGAACTTTGGTTGTGGAGACAATTGGAAAATGGAGTAGACATGAAGTAATTCAGTGAGGTTACTTAAGACAGCACCTTTTGAGAGGGAAACGTACCAGCCGATTAGCAGAACTTTGACGGGAAAGGGGTCAGACATAACACAGCGCTCCATCGACAGAGGAGAGTGAGACCAACCAAGAAACACTTTCTTGGGAAGCTAGCGGTTTACTCTGCTTAGCTCCTCCTTTTTTAGGGGTCAGGCTCTGTCCCCTAAAAAATTCACTACAATTCACCAAAATTGTGTGAGCTCTCTCATTCCTTCTGACCAAATAATGTGCACGCTTTGACGGGCCAACAGAGAGGCAGTCATTGGCGGCCTTCTCACCTGGGGCCAATAGCTTGGTGCTGCGGAAGGGAATTTTGGGGTGATTTCTCCACCACCCACCTCCCCTCATTTCAGCAGGCTTTGGAAATAGCCTGCTAGTGTGGCAGTGTAAGGCTCACCGTAGGTGGCCTCAGCGACGTGAAGCACCAACCCAACCCACCCCCCAAGCTATTTTCAGCTTACACCAAGATCCCTCAAACAGGCATATGTTGAATTATATGTATAATTGTTAAGTGAAATGAATGACTGCTAACAAATTGCACATCTCACTTTTGCATGGAATGACTGCTTTGTAATGGTGACAAAATGCGCACCTCATGCGAGCTTCATGTTAATTCTTTCCCGTCACTATTCTCTATTTTAATGCAGGCATGAGAATGGAAAGCAGTCGCCGCGGGAAGATGCACCAGCAGCAGTATACAGAAAATGTGTTGTAATGGACCACTTTGTATTACAACAGTGGTACAAAGTCATTGACGAAGTACGACAGTGTGCAAAGCAATCTATGTTGTGTAAGTATAATGGTAATAAGACTAACATGTCAGCTCATCTGTGGAGACTTTTAATCCTCGCACGTTATAAAGGGCTTTGCGGTGATGAGCCAAGCAGGGTATACTCAATACTCACCTCCTTGACGGCCCATTACATTATGATTTGCAAATCATTCTGTCTTTATGTTTAACATGTACCAACTTCAGTGGCGAAGGTAGGAAAATACACGTTTGCGTCAGGGTTTGTTCAATGTCACAAACGTTTGTCAAACGTTCACCAGACGTTCAACAACCATTTTTATGTTTTTCTTGTTGCAAGGAAATTTCAGACAACTGGAGAACATTTTACGAACGTCTAGTGACCTTAAACGAACCCTGACGAGAACATTCGCTCCCTTCACAAATGCTCGCAAATATTCGTCCCTCAGTGGGATAGGGGCATGCATGTTTTTGATATGACTTTTGATAGCGGCTCCTCTTGTTTTATGTTGAGAGGGAAGAAATTTCATCTGTATGTTACATGTTACACATACAGTACATTTGACAATAAAGTTTTATCCAATCCAATCCAATCCAATATTTTAGTTTTGTGTCTGACAAAAAAGGCCAAATCGGAAATAGACAACGGTTTTCTTTTGTTAACGGTTTTACAAAATGGTGTGGTGTGTTTTGATTCATAATATATTCAAAGTTGTAGCAGTCGCAATACATTTTACCGAGTTGATATCAAGTCATAGGTGAGAGGTACAGACAGGAGGGTAAATGTTTGAGACAAGACACGAGTGTTTAAAACCCTTCTGTGCCAAAACATCCCAAAATAGGAGTATTGACAAACAAACAAAAATAAATCTTCATGATTTATTAACATGTTGAAGGCGCTAACTTGTCCATATTGAATATTCCAAATTCAATGTTTTTTTTTTATTTATATGCAGATGATAGTTATTTATACCCATAGCACAATACTGCTTTTATTGCTTTTATTGTCTGTAGAGGGCAACAACCTAAATAAGTAAATAGAAACTATATATGTATGGATAGGTCTGACGCCACTGAACATTTTGAGTGGTCGCAAGAAAAAAAATATTCAGATATGACTTTGATATTACACTTTAAAGCCACCATTCCAGAATGGAGCCTTTTTTCCGATGTGTTGTTAAAAAAAGTCAACGCAGAAGGGTTTTAAAAACAGGTAAGAATCACAATCCACAACCATCAACCCATTACTAGTCCCTGAGTCATAGTAATCTGGATTAAAACATCTGGAACCTAACCCGACCGTCACCAGTGAGAGAAATAAGCTTTTCGAGCACATTTATCTCGACCATTGCCTGAATAAGACACATCCCCTACGTGGTGCTCTCTTGGCACAGTCAAACATCACTTACACAGGTGTGAGCTGGTGAAGACAACAAAAAGGGAGCCAAAAATTCTACAACATGTGACCGTGCCTTCACTTTAGCTTTTGCATCTGGCAGTTCATAAAGCATCACATAGCAATAGAAACACTGACCTAATTCCATAAATCTGCTGGCCTAAATCACAGGGTCTCTCCAAATAAAGGAGCGCTGTGCTTAGAGCCGCAGTAGCCACGCCACAGAGGTGTAAATGACACCGTAATACAATCTGCTGTCTGCAGAATCTATCCTGTGAGGATGTGGTGATTTCTTTTATTTTTTTTGCAAAATCCTGACGTACTCTGCACGCAACACACGAACATGCCAGGAGAAGATATAGGATTTGTTATTGGAGTTCTACCGCACAAAGTTGTCATGCTTTCTCTTCAACCACCCAAAATGGGCCGGTTGCATCAGAAAGGACATTGAACATAAAAATGGAGCCAGTCAAAAGTTATTCAGTGTGGCAACCCCTGTTGCGAAAACATGAAAGGTGCAAATGACAATTTTACTCTGTTTAAAAACGTGTCTCTCTGTCAATTGTGTAACTAATCAGCCTTCAAATTCCTTGTCATGCCACTACCGTACACAATGGGATACAGGAATCACCTCAATGTCCTCATGAAGATTATAAGAATTCAACAAATGAGACATTTTTTTGGTGAGGAGAGATTGCAAGATGACAAAAAAAAATCGTGTGTTTGGTAAAAGCCGAAACCACACAACACCAAGTTTTGGCGAGAACAAAACGAGGCTATAAATTGAGTGTTGTTATTGTATTTTAAAAGAACAATAAAGGTCTGACGGGACAAGGATGAAAGTAAATGTTAAATGAATTCCTATAGCATTTTATAAAACTGGTAGAGAGCACATTTGTGTGACTGACCTTTCTCGCTAACGCTTTCCATGTCAACGTCCTCACAGCTGGTGTACTCAGGCGTGGAGCCGCCCTCCTCCTCTGAGCTGCTGATGGACATCTGCCTCTTGTTTACTCCGCGCTTGCTCTTGTACGACCGCGAAGGGGGCGGCCGCAAAGACTCAGACTGTTCCGAACTTTGTGAGTCCTTCCTCAACAAGTTGTCCCTACCTTTTTCTCTTGCCATTTGTGTTAAACCTGGCTCAAAGCAGTCCTTCTTTTCTGGAGGAAACGGTCCCCCTGGTTCCCCCGCGGTCCTTTCAACAGAGTAAACTCGATAATTTTCTGATTGGGCTTTGCGAGTTCCTCTCCTGCTCAGACGGTTTTCAGAGACCTGCACTTCACAGCCTCCCCCTTCACCGGGCCCTAGTCCGACCTCGTTGATTGCAAGATCACTGTGTCTACGTTCATGGCGGACCTTGGATACCTTGGCATGCATGCGCATCTCCTGTTCCTCCTTCTGTGGCTTCACAGGGTATCGGGCAAGGTTGGGATCACTACGATAACGGTTCTGGAACTCCTCCTCACGTCGCTGCCGCTCCCTTTGTTCATCATCGACTGGTCGTCTCCGATTTCTTTCTAAGTGACCCAAGTTGTCCTCCCCATCATCGTAGTCCTGAGAATGTATCTTTTCCAGCCTGTGACCATCTCTTGGCTGTCTCTCTCTTCGGTCCCCAGGGCCAACCCTCTCATCTAAAGAAGACTGAGTTGGTAACTTTCCAGCAGGTCTCCGGCCAGTACCATGCCCCTTACCATTCTGTTCATGGTATGACACTGGCCTTTTTCTACGGTGAAAAAAGGATAATCAGATGATACAGTGTGGTGCATTGACATACAAACATCAACACCGATGCCTTCAAGAAACTCATACATCTTTAAGTCTTTAAACAGGATTATAGTGACATCACTAAGCAACTTACCATTTAGCTTGAGGGTCTAGGAATGGATCAACAGAGAATTGAATTTATTCTTTTTTTTTTTCCAAGATGGCGCCCAAGTAGGCAGCCGCCGGCAAGTGCTTTTGTCTTTTGTTTTGTCATATGGTGTTGTTGTTTCATCATGTGGACCTGATGTGGATTGTTTTCAGCATTTTTGACACGGCATTCGTCAAAGAAGAAAAATCTGTGCTTGGTGGTTGCACCTTCTCGGCAGCACGCATGTAACAGCACTGATTTTGATTGGGAGGAATGTCGGTGCCATTTGACTGTCGTTGCTGGACAGCCCCAGGGCGATTGTGTTTTGCGCCTGTAATGGGCAGCATTTTCACAGCCCCGCTTTGTTCAGCAGAAAGGTTGGTGCTGTTGGACAGTCTACGGCTGCGATGAGAAGAAAGGAGCGTCAGCGCAGCGCGCCGATGCGTATGTGGAACTGGGAGTCGCGGCTTGGAATTGAAGCGGATTTACATGTGATAGGAGATGAGAGCCAATCTCTTTTTTGTTAATTGATGCTACAGCTTATTGTTGCTTTCAAACTTAGCTTGTAGCAGACGTGTGCACATTTTCAGCATGACGACTTTGATCCACTGGTGAAAAGGACACTTTGATTCGCTTCTCTTTCGTCTATAACTGCTTCAAACAACAAAGTGTATGTAGGAAAAGTGGTTAAGATTTCACGGCTGTCTGTGTCTTATGTGTTGTGTTGTATTATTTGGAATTTTATGTTAACTGCCGCGACCCTAGTGAGGATAAAGCGGTTCGGATGATGAATGAATGAATGAATGTTAACTGTTCTTTTGATGGCAGTGTGGGCACCCGCAGCAGCCCCTCTTGTTGAATTGTTGTCTGAGAGGGAGGAAATTTAATCTGTGCTGTATGTTGTAAAGAGATTTTAGGTCGCTTTATAAATACGCTGGCGAGACCCCGGTGAGACGAAAAAAGACGTGGACAGTACAGCTATGGTTTGTAGAAAAATATATATTTGGATAGAAAAAGAAAAGAAGAGAAACATACAGATGACTGGAGAGAGAGTGTGTCCGTCCAACCTCGAGCGTGATGTCATCTCAACTCCACTAGCTTAGCTGTTCGTCGTGGCTAAACTAGCAGAGCTGTTCAAAGAGATCAAAGCTCTTTGATGCGTAATGTCCTTTGCGTCAGCGCTGATTGGTTGAACGTGTGAGCGTGCTCGCGTCGCTACAGGGCCCCCCTCCTGGATCCGAAGTCGGCGTAGGCGACGAAGGAAGGAGGCCGTCGTTGCGCCAGACACGATGTCAGTGGCAGAGTGCTTGGCGCACGGGACATCAAAGGGCGACAGTTGTGGATGACGTCGTGGCCGAAGTGGGCAAGGGAAGGGCAGCAGTTGAGGTTGAACGTAGGAAGCTGCCGTCGATGAGGGAATTGCGGGTGGTGATGGACTAGTGTTGTCGGCGAACGTCGCTGTACGTGAGCAACGAAACAGCTGCTCTGTGACTGCGGGTTTGAGTCGGTCGATGAAGTTCGATGGTTGGTCGATGGTCGGTCGATGGACGGTCGATGGAGTCGGTGTCCTCATGGCCCATCAGCTGTTCGAAGGACGGATGATACCGAGCTGAAGCATGTGGGCAAAACACAGCAACAGCGATCCGTAGCTTCGTGGGGGGCCAGTTGTTGAGAACGCTGGAACTTGGCAGGACCGGTCGTCTCGATGAGATGAACGACATCGTGAGGCGCTGGTTCGGTCGTCCGCGCGGAGTTCGTCAGGAGGGAGATGAAGAGGGTGCAGGTTGGTTGATTAGAAGGAGGAGCTGTTGGTCGGGTGATGGCACTCTGCTGGTGTTCGAGGGAGCACGCTGACATCGGCGGCGGAGTCGACCATGAAGCGTCGCCCAGAAGTCCAATCGAGGAAGAGAAGAATGCGGCTCGCAGCAGAGATGCCAGGGGAGTTGAGTGCCACGCTCACATCCTGGCGGGTCCGTTTCCCGCCTGTAAGCACAGTTCGCGACATCTTTTCGCCGAGTCGCCCCACGTGTGGTGATACCAGCAGATGCCAGACGAGTCACCCTGGAAGGGGGAGCGCTGTCCGGCAACTTGCTCCGTCATGTTGCAGCTGGAGAGGCGCGAATTGGGCAAAAAAAAAAAATCCAATGGGGTAGCCACGTGAGGGGGAAAAAAAAAATCGAAGGAGTTCGTGGTTCGGAAAAAGGGCTTGCTCTCCACTAAAGATTCTAGGTTCGACTCCTGGCTAGCTCGCCACTAAAGAGATTTTAAGTCTCTTTATAAATATGCTGGCTAAACCCCGGTGGGACGAAAACAGACATAGACAGTACAGCTATGGTTTGTCGAAAAATATATATTTGGATAGAAAAAGAAAAGAAGAGAAACATACAGATGACTGGAGAGAGAGCGTGTCCGTCCGACCTCGAGCGTGGTGTCGTCTCAACTCCACTAGCTTAGCTGTTCGTCGTGGCTAAACTAGCAGAGCTGTTCAAAGAGATCAAAGCTCTTTGATGCGTCATGTCCTTTGCGTCAGCGCTGATTGGTTGAACGTGTGTGCATGCTCGCGTCGCTACAGTTGCATATACAGCGCATTTGACAATAAAAGTGTACTTGACTTGACTTGACTTGAAAAATAATGGTGATGCATCACAAGTGGCGTAGAGTTACTGGTAATAAGCTCAAATATTATATTGTAATTTACACGTTAAAAACATTTACTACTTAAACCAAGTGGTGGGCAGTACTGACAGAAAGGTCATCAGTCCATCACTGTTGGACTGTCATTTCGTGAGTGGACTGACGGAAAAAGTTTAAATACTGTTGGAATAAGCACCAACGGAATCAAATATCGGCTGTTGTCCAAACTGACCTGAAAGGGAAAGACGACCTTCGGCAAATAATGTTTTGCGTAGCACGTAGGGGTTATAAGCCCCGTCCACACTACAGAATTGTCTGTGTGACCGCACGGCGTAGTATCAGTAGCCTGTTGACTTTCGAAATGAAAAGTTGTCTTTGGCAAAATTTCAGGTTCTGCGTTGCAGTTTTAACTTGTAACAAAATAAATGTCTCTCGTGTGTATTCAACTCCTGTTTGATCAAGTGTAGTTATATTGCTTAAATTGTTTTTCGCTGCATTTCTCGACTTTTATAGATCATGCATAGATATCTACTGATGGTGATAGACCTAACTGTAGAGCCAGTAAACCTCTAATTGACAGAGACAGTGAAATGAACCAGACACAACACAATGACGTGTTCGTGTGATGTTACCCTTGTAATTTGTTTTTTTTTACCAAGAATCCTAAAATAGTGGTAACAAAATGTTTAAAAGTGTAATGATGAAAGCATGGTTAAAATAATGATGACTGAGTGACAGACTGACAATTAACGAATTGGTCTGGCCTGAAATAATAAGACTAATGATGACGGACTGGCAGGCCAGTGAATGATGAATAATGTACCAGCAAAATGTATTTGGTGCACCCATCTCTGCTGAAGCATTTTGTCCCGAAATAAATCCATCCATCAATTCTCTGAACTGCTTTTCCTCACTAGGGATGCGAGTGCAGAAGCCTATTCCACTCGTCCTCGCGCAAGAAGCAGGGTACATTCTGAACTGGTCACCAGCCAAACGCAGCAAATAAATACATTCTACATCTATTAATTGTAGATATTTAAGTGACAGTTTTGGTTTTTTTTTTCACAATACACATTGACAGGACAGTCAGAATTCAGAGCTGTGAGCATTCAGCTTAGTACCTGGTTGTGCCTTAACATGCCAGGCAGCAATGGACTTGCCTATAATTTTCATTGTTGTCTCCTCAGAGAACTCTCTCCTTCGCTTCCTCTGGTCATGTTTAGTGTGTCTACACACCATGTCACTAAACAGCACACAGACTACTTGACACCCTTTAAATAGGCTAAATGACTGCTTACAAGCTTGTAGCACTTGTGAAGCTAATTAGAGGACACACCTTTGTTGAACATGACCTTATCGTCAAATTACATTTGTTTTCTGGGCGTACCGTCATTTTTGCCCAGGTCTTTTTCATGATTTGTGTTTTTTATAAATAATCATGCCTTATTTTCACTGCATAATTTTCACATTTGGATTTTATTAGTATTTTTTTTTTTCGTTACGAACAGTGAGGGACCAACAAATCTGTCCAAGTGTGTGCTTGACATTATTGTGAACACTCTGCTTATATGCATTTCTCCGCCATGTGTGTTAATGTAGTCGTTCTTTGAAAGTTTGCAATTCCCTCAAAATGTATGATAATTTTTGGAAGGTAGAATTATATGGTTTGGTTGAAAATGTTTGTTTAAATATGCAATGTTTGATTGTCTTTCGTTGTCATTTTTACAGTACACTTCAACTGAGAATGACAAAAAACCTTGAAACAAGCACCATTTGTCTCTTTACTAATGTGGACAAGCCAGTCTTCTTTCTTCAATTTGCACTGTAGGATCAAAGAGGAATCCACCAAATATATTTCCAATGAACTGTCCACTGATGAAGTCGGTTTCAATTACAAAGTACGTCTCTCACCAATAATCACTTATCCGTCCTTCACCATCTGTGTATGCACATCAACTTCTCACTAATGGTCAATTACAGTACAAACTACTGAGGTGCATGTTGACATAATTCCGCCATGGAATAAATAGTTTTGGGCTCTGACTGGGACTGTGTGCCTGACTTCTGGTTGACTTTCATATTCATTTTCAAACACACCAATGACGCAAATTTTCTTCGGCAGCACACGACAAAAATTTATTTTCTTAATGACCTCAAATGGCAGTTATAGTTTGAAATTTAATGTGTTTCGATTTAAAAACAATTTAGCTTTCGACCAGCTTCTTGGAACCCATTGTGTTCCTGTTCCTTTTTACTTCAAAGATAAAAAAAAAAATTTCAACAATCAATTCCACACGACGACGCAGTTTATGTAGAATTATAACACATTGTAATGGGGATTGAATCTTACTTTTCTCGAGGTGGTACACTTTGAGAGCGTGTACCAGGCATGTTGTCTGGTGCCTTCGGGGAAGTACCACCAGCGGGTCCTTGCGTCCTGGGTGGCAGCTCGGTATTGCTGTTAGTTGTAGATGACGGGACTTGAGACTTGGAGCGGAGTAGCTTCCTATCCCGTTGGGCTTCGCCCACCCTGGTTGGGTCATTCAAGGTGGAGCCCAGGCTCCCAGGCTGCAAGCCTGACTCTGAAAACCATTCTCCTGATTTGGTGAGAATCTCTTGCTGCTTACGGCACAGGTTGCATACCCACATTACCTGTAGGGGTTAAATGGACAAACACGTTTGACTGGGTAATTCAATAAAGAACATCATTCTTTCAAAAAGTGTTTAGTTCAATGTTTTTTTTTTTTGAATGAAAAAGTGAGGACAAGCACAGGAAAGAAGACCTCCATTTCTCTGAGGTAATTGAAATACAGCACTGTCTTTGATGCAGTGAATGTAACTCATTTACATAAAGCATTCATTATGATAATGTGAATGTTGTTGACGCAACAAAATATTGAGGGAGTCTGTCAGTTTCAACTCAATAGACAGATGATTAAAATTATGTTATATATGCACTTTTACTGTGATTCAGCCCTGCTGCAGCACCACATACCATCACAAATGATGATTGCTTGTCATGGACAGTGAAAATGATCACATTTAATTCCTCATCCTCTAAATCAGACCGAAAGACAAAATCACATACTCACATGGAAGCATTGTTACAGGTTATCGCCTCACTCCGACAGCACAAAAGCAGGATTTATCTCCCTCTGTATTTCTAATCCAAACATTTATTTCTCAGAAACAAATCCGGAGCACCAGAGAAACAGCGTGACCACTTGTATTCCACTTTAGAGCCATAAGTTAAAATCAGGGCACTGCAATGAAATAAATCTGCAACCCATTGGATGATGTTTCCCAAGCAACAGTCATCTTAGTAGTTACTATCAAGCTTGCCAAAGCACAATTGTCCTGAATCTTAGATGGCGGATGTCCCGACTAATCTAAAATCAGCTGGCAACAAGGCCCAGAAGGAACAAGCAGCCACCCAGCCACACACCACAGTCCCGCTCTCGTGTCTTTCCCCATCTCTTTACGTCAGAAGAGAGGCTGCAGATTATCAGTGGCCAGTAATCCTTTCAGCTCCTCACTATTTTCTAACTCATCATCAAATGACAATAAAAGCTTCACGCTTTCACTTTCACATACAGCGCCAGTTTCCACCATGATTCCTTTTGGCACAATGAGAAAGAGTGGAGATGAAATCAAAAGGCACCGTAATGTGTTTACATGATTTAAAAATAATAATAATAACTATCTCGTTTTTGTAGCATAGTCATTTAATACAGGGGTCCCCAACCTTTTTTGCCCCACGGACCGGTTTATGTCAGACAATATTTTCAGGGACCGGCATTTAAAATGTGGCGGATTAATACAACAAAATAATATGGTATGAGCTGCATGAAAACTGTGGTGTTTTCGAAATATAATAATAAACACAAGGAGCGTCTAATCTGGCCGCAACACTGATCGCTATGGTAATGTTTAATGCCTTCAAAATACGATACAACGCAAATTCAAAGTGCATGAAGATGACGACTCACCACAGCCCCGAGCTTGATTTTCTGCAACTAGACGGTCCCATCTCGGGGTAATAGGAGACAATGACACCTCAAGTGTGTGGTTTATGTCCAGTCTACTTCGTAATTTTGTTTTAGTCGCCGTTACTTCAGAAAACCCCCGCCTCACACAGGTAGGATGTTGGAAATAGCAACAGTGCTATTGTGGTGATCTCAGAGTATTCAGCCATAACTTTAATCCAGTTGTCTCGAACGTACTTTTAAGGCCGCCGTCATTTGCGATCTCCAGCAGTTTTTTTAAAACCCTCTCAGGCTCAAAATAAGTTCTTGTTACAGGTAGAGTAAAGGTACTTGGTTGTTGCAAATCTGCATCACCTGCCCTGAGAGAACTCTTTTTGCGACCTTCAACGTTTTGTTTCTAGCGTAATCGGTCACGTGACGGAGAAGTGTGGCTTGACGTGAGTCAAGCGCGACACAGACGGATGTAACGGAGAATCCGGTAACCTTTCAAAATAAAACATCTTCGTATTCCGAAATAAATAAAACGGAAATAAGGCAAGTTCTTTCTGTGCGGCCCGGTGTCAAATGCCCTGCGGACCGGTACCGGTCCGCGGACCGGCGGTTGGGGACCCCTGATTTAATAGGTTAAATGTGATTTGCAAATCATTGTATTCTGCTTTTATTTATGTTTAACACAACATCCCAACTTTATTGCAATTGGGTTTGTATAATCTGGCCCTTTAATAATGTCAGGCAGGCGCTTGCGCTTAAATATGACTAACTGTAATGTACTGTTGTCAGAGATTTTTCTCAGACAAAGTTAAAGAAATGACTCGGCACACAGGAAAATTGTCTTCAATATCGGCGGGAGGGGATCTCTGAGAGCGAACGACGGTTTAGTTGCTCCGCTCATCACACACTCTCGCTCCCTTCCCGCCAATT